>VZQC01012024.1:1690376-1973190 GCA_009823505.1 Rhizomys pruinosus | reverse complement strand
TAATAAAAAAAAATTTAAAAAAAAAAAAAAAAGAAATAACATAAATGACCAAATGCATGAAATCAGGGAGGGGGTATGGAGGAGTATTGATGGGGAAGGGACATAAAGATAATTAAGATTAAGTAATGTGAATGAAATACATAAAAATTCAATAAAAAAGAAATAGACAAATCTAAGTGGCCAAGGGAAAGATAAGACCCAAACAGTATGTAAGGTTGTACCCTCCTGATGGCTCAGCCAATGAGGAAAGGAAGGAAGGGACCATGTTGGATTATCGAAAACCATCCTCTATGCTCAGTCACCACCCTGCCATTCTAGGAGGATGTCCTGCTTTGCAAAGGGGCAAAATAAGCTGCCTTGCTTCCTCTACACTGAGGCTCTAGTGCCCTTAAAACAAAATGGGGATCTCCAGCCCCCTCCTGGGGCTTTTTGTTGTTGCTATTTTATTTTGTTTTGTTTTTGAGACAGGATCTCCCTGCAGCCCCAGATGGCCTAGAACTTGTGGGAAGATCCCGTTTGAATTAGGGGCTAGTCCTCAGCTAGCACCCCTTAGGGTACTTGTGCTGGATAGCTTTGGTGTCAACTTGACACACCTGGGTTGAGGGAGCCTCGGTTGGGGAATTGGGTCCATTGGATTGGCCTGTGGCCACATCTGTGGTGTATTGTCTTGATTGTTGAGCAGTGACAGTATAAGAAGGCAGGCTGAGCAAGCCAGTAGAGAGCTAGCCAGTGAACATCACTCCTCCATGGCCTGTGCTTCAGCTCCTGCCTCCAGGTTCCTGCCCTGAGTTCCTGCCTTGAACTCCCTAAGTGATCATCTGTGACCTGGGAGATGTAAGCTGAATAAACCCTTTCCTCCCCAAGTTGGTGTTGGTCAGAGTGTTTTGTCACAGCAATGGAAGACAAACTACGACAGTACTCCTCTGAACACCCCCCCGCCCCAAGAGGGAGCAAGGTGGCCCAGGCACATGATGCTAGGCAGAGCAGCAGTATACAGTGGCACAAAACTGGGGGTCTGTGATTGGCCCTGGGAGCTGACATCATTTTGCTTATAAAAGTGACTTGCAACAGGCAATAAATTGAATTCTCCATTACTATCATTACACAGAATTCCTGGATCCATTATTTTTGTGCTAATATAGGCTGAACCAGGCTTGGATTTCGAGTCTCAGTGGCTAGTGGGTTGGATGGAGTTCTATCAGACCACCAGCCTGATAAGATAATGTGAGGTTGGACGGAGACCTATCAGGTCACCACTCTGTGAAGTGAATTGTGAGTGGGTGTAGGCTGAAGATAGGCCATCAGCCATCAGCCTGAAATTCCTGACCAGAGACCGGTAGTCTTTGGGCAGGTGGGATAGCCTGGCCAGACAGGAAATGTTTGGTTTCCCAGGCTAAGGACCTGAGTTGGAAGAACCTCTCAGGTTGGGTTATAAAAGTAACCAACTGGGGCTGGAGAGATGGCCTAGCGGTTAAGAGCGCCGACCGCTCTTACAGAGGACCCGGGTTCGATCCCCAGCACCCACATGGCGGCTGAGAACCGTCTGAAGCTCCAATTCCAGGAGAACTCCAGTTCCAGGGGAATCCGAGACCCTCTTCTGACCTCCGCGGCGTTGCACGACACGGGTGCACAGACTTGCATGCAGACAGTACATTCATACACATACAGAAATAAAATAANCTGGTCTTACAGAGTGAGTTCCAGGACAGCTGGGGTACAGGGAGGGAGACCCTTGTCTCAAAAGACAAAAAGAAAGAAGAAAAAGAAAAAGGTTTTAGTGGAGTGCAAATTTGAAAGGCATTCACTCATTGCATTAATAAAGAATAAGGTCAAGGGGCTGGAGACAGGGACCAGCAGCTAAAGGCACATGCTGCCTCTTCCAGAAAAGAAGGCCTGAGTTTGATTCTGAGCACCTTACATCAAGTGGGTGCCTCACAACCACTTGTAACTCCAAGCTTCAGTGGAATCTGACGCCCTTCTTCTGGCTCCACAGGCACCTGCAGCATGTACACACACAACCACACACACACACACCACACGGAAGATCAAAGAATAAGTTGACAAATAAGGGACTTTTGTCCTCTACACGATGCCTGGTGTTGCATGTTTAGTTCCAGCTGCTCCACTTCAAAGAAGTTTTTAGAATGATTCTAAAAACAAGCTGCCCACTAGGGGTCAATTAAGATGGTGAAGAATATCCACATTCTAGAAAGGAGGGGTGAAGGGACCAGAGATCAATGCTTGTCAGAGACACCCTAGGGAGACTGTAATGGCTGAATATTAATATCAGAAAGGCTCTCAGATGAGATGAATTCGCACCATTGCTGCAGTCTCCAAGGACTGAAACAGGACTCAGGAACATTCTGGGGCATCTTTTGAAGTCAACAGAAACAAGTACCTCCTGACGGGTGAAACCCTTGGAAATGGCAGGTCACCAAGCAGCATGGTGACTGTTCCAGCTTTGAACATATTTATGCGCACTCTGGAGCCAAGAGAAGGGACTCTGTGTCATCTGTTCATTCGATGAGTGGAAGCATCGTCCTGCTGTCCTGGGAGCTGAAAGGGAGGCTGTCAGCAAAGTGATGCCTCCCAACAGCGGAGTTCAGGGTCAGAGGTCACCAAGAGGTGAGAAGTGCTGACGGCAACTTCTTGTCAGTTTTTTTCCATGGTGCTATCACACCAATGTTTAGGTCCTCGGAACTCAATAAGATTAGCATCACAGTGACAGACTCAAACTCTCGCCCTCAGCGCGTAGTATCTATTAATACACACCGACACTACGAGCTCCTCTTCAGAAGATACGCCGAGCGTAGCTACGATAGTACGTATCGTGATATAGACTCCAAACTAAGCTGATATCAAGAAGAGACAAGCAGCGACCTGCATCATGAGGATCTCGAAACGAGCATGTGTAGGCAGAGCATGATTAGAGGAGAGTGTAATCCGTCCCCATCCCCCTTCCCTCTTCTCCTTCCCTTATTCTCTCCCCCCATCTTTCTCGTTCCCCCACCCCCCCCCCCCCCCCTCCCCACACGACGCACGCGCACTAATCGGATCTGGGGGCTTTAGATACGAGATACAGCTTGAGTGTGTAAAAGTAAGAGAAAAATCTGAGGCGACGACAGGCTTTCATCTCTTAGGTCTCCTTTTTGGCTTGTAAGGAAATAAACATATGTAAAAATAATGGCTCATTTTCCGAAGTGCCTTGCAGCCAGCTTATGTCCAGCTACAGATAAACGCAAATACAGGGACCTCTGTTTGTTGTGTCTATTACTACATTCCCCAAACTCTGTAGTCTAAACTTCCCTTCTCCCCAAACTAAAAGTTAGGGTACAAAAAAAAAAAATCGCCCACAGCCTTGCCTAAAAACCTGCAGACATGACAAAGCTATGGGCCTGATAAGCCCAGAACAGGGTGTAAAATGTAAGATTGAATCCCTAGACAGAGACTTTATGTGAGACAGAGTCGCTAAACTGCGCGTGCGTGTGAGCTAATAGACAGAACTTTTCTCTATCCTCTTCTCCTCTCTCTCTCCTCCTTTTTTTCTCCTCTTTCTTCTCTTCTTTTTCTCTCTTCTCTCGATGGAGTGCCCTTCTTAACACTTCGAGCCTCCTCTCCCATACTAACTGCATCCTTCTTTCTTCGAACACTGATAGCGAGCAGCGAGAGTTAGACACTTTCTCCTTCTAAGAGTTGAGCCGCAGCGATGACGTTTGTGTTTTGGTTTTTCGTGTGATAGCGACTTTAGCTTCGCCTACGCGTACTTTCTCTCTCCTCCGAGCTTCTTTGTTGTGTATTTTCCATCCTGTGACACTCAGCACACACACATCGGTGTGTGTAGACAGCGTCTGATAATCTACTCACGAGAGGTAGATCACAAGAGAGATACTACCTGAATTGTGTGTCTCACACACAGCATCTCGACTCATCCTGTACGCGCGCACACTCAGCAGACCGTTTTCATACTACCCAGTGCAAACAAACTTTAATATCGGGGACAGTCAATAGATCATTGTACTAGACTCCTCTTTTCTTCTCCTCCTCTTCTCCTTTAACATCAGATACGAGACATCCTATCACTCACTTACCTCATCATTTCTATCATGAGAGATACCCCGCGTCAGAGAAAACCTACTGCAACTCCCTCTTTAACACCCACACGGTTATTTTTTTTTGTCTTCACGTTGCTTCAGCCTCGACTTTCATTTTTCATCTTCTGTTTTTTGCACGCACGCTATTTGTATTTAGCGTAGACCCGAGATTTCTTTTTTCGCGTCTCCTTTTTTTCCTCCAGAAGCCCTGCAAGCATGTAGCGCCCACGCTCAGAGAGTAGAGTAGAGCCTGAAGTGCTGCGGAGGTTCTGAAGAGGGTGTTGGATTCTCTGGAAACTGGAGTTAAAGATGGTCTCAGCTGCATGTGGGTGCTGGGGATTGAATCCAGGTCCTCGCACGAGCAGTTGGCACTCTTAACCACTAGGCCATCCTCCAGCCCCTAAATAAAATATATTTTTAAAAGAAATTTACCTAGGGGCTGGGAGATTCCCTAGCGGTTAAGAGCGGCCGAATGCTCTTGCAGAGGACCCGGTGCGATCCCCAGCACCCACAGGGTGCTGGAGAACGCATCGAGTAACTCCAATTCCAGGAGGATACTCCAGTTTCGCAGGGGAATCGTAATTTTTTTTTTTACCTCTTCTGCACCCCGCGGCTTGCACGACACTAGGGTTGCACAACTCCTGCACAGACAAGTACATTCAAGACACATACAAAGAAAATAAATACAAATTTATAAATAAAAAAAAATTTAAAAAAAAAAAAAAAAGACAAATAACCATAAATGACCCAAATTGCATGAAATCAGGGAGGGGTCTAGTGGGGGTATGGAGGAGTATTGATGGGGAAGGGACATAAAGATAATTAAGAATTAAGTAATGTGACTGAAAATACAATAAAAATTCAATATTAAAAAAGAAAATAGACCAAATCTAAGTGGCCAAGGGAAAGATAAGACCCAAACAGTATGTAAGGTTGTACCCTCCTGATGGCTCAGCCAATGAGGAAGTAAAGGAAGGAAGGGACATGTGGATTATCGAAAACCATCCTCTATGCTCAGTCACCACCCTGCCATTCTAGGAGGATGTCCTGCTTTGCAAAGGGGCAAAATAAGCTGCCTTGCTTCCTCTACACTGAGGCTCTAGTGCCCTTAAAACAAAATGGGGATCTCCAGCCCCCTCCTGGGGCTTTTGTTGTTGCTATTTTATTTTGTTTTGTTTTTGGAGACGGATCTCCCTGCAGCCCAGCTTGCCTCGAACTTGTGGAAGATCCCGTTTGAATAGGGGTCGTTCCTCAGTAGCACCCTTAGGGTACTTGTGCTGGATTATCTTGGTGTCACTTGACCCACTCCTGGGTTGAGGGCGCCTCGGTTGGGGAATTGGGTCCATGGATTGGCTGTGGCCACATCTGTGGGATTGTCTTGATTGTTGCGCAATATGACACCCCCTGTTATAAGAAGGCAGCTTGAGCAAGCCAGTAGAGAGCTAGCCAGTGAACATCACTCCTCCCTGGCCTGTGCTTCAGCTCCTGGCCTCCAGGTTTCCGCCCTGAGTTCCTGCCTGAACTTCCCTCAGTGATTCATCGTGACCTGGGAGATGTACGCTGAATACACCCTTTCCTCCCCAAGTTGGTGTTGGTCATAGTGTTTTGGTCACAGCAATGGAAGACAAACTACGACAGTACTCTCGACTACCCCTCCCGCCCCAAGAGGGAGCAGTGGCCCAGGCACATGATGCTAGGCAGAGCAGCAGTATTCAGTGGCACAGAACTGGGGGTCTGTGATGGGCTCTGAGAGGCTAGCTACATTCATTTTGTTTATAAAAGTGACTTGCAGCATTCAATAAAGTGAATTCTCCTTTACTATCATTACACAGAATTCCTGGATCCATTCTTTTTGTGGTAATATAGGCTGAACCAGGCTTGGATTTCGAGTCTCAGTGGTAGTGGGTTGGATGGAGTTCTATCAGACCACCAGCCTGATAAGATAATGTGAGGTTGGACGGAGACCTATCAGGTCACCACTGTGAAGTGACTTGTGAGTGGGTGTAGGCTGACGATAGGCCATCAGCCCTCAGCCTGAAATTCCTGACAGAGACCGGTTAGTCTTTGGGCAGGTGGGCTAGCCTTGGCCAGACAGGAAATTTTGGTTTCCCCAGGGTTAAGGACCTGGGTTGGAAGAACCTCTCAGGTTGGGTTATAAAAGTAACCCAAACTGGGCTGGAGAGATGGCCTATCGGTTTAAGGCGCGCCGACCGCTCTTACAGGAGGACCCGGGTTCGATCACAGCACCCACATGGCGGCTAGCCTGAGAACGTCTGAAGTTCCAATTCCAGAGGAAATCCAGTTCCAGGGGAATCGAGACCCTTTTCTGATCCGCGGCGTTGCACGGCACGGGTGCACAGACTTGCATGCAGACAGTTACATTTCATCCCCATACAGAAATAATAAAAAAATTAATAAAAAAAAAAAAAAAAAAAAAAAAAGTAACCAACTGACCTCTGCGCAGAGAGCTCAGTTCCCCTCAGTGACCACAGGCAGCCACTGTGCTCCCCTTCCCTTAGCAGGACTGAGCTGTACCTGCTTACTATGTAGATCAGGCTGGCATCTCTTTCATAAAAATCTGCCTGCCTCTGCCTCCCAAGTGCTGGGATTAAAGATGTGCACCACTGGGGCTAGAGAGATAGCCTAGTGGTTAAGAGCGCCAACTGCTCTTGCAGAGGACCCAGGTTCGATCCCCACCACCCACATGGTGGCTGAGAACCATCTGTAACTCCAATTCCAGGAGAACTCCAGTTCCAGGGGAATCCGAGACCCTCTTCTGACCTCCGCGGCATTGCACGACATGGGTGCACAAACCTACAACCAGACAGTACATTCATACACATACAAAAATAAAAATTAAATTAAAAAATTTTAAATAAAAAAATAAAGATGTGCACCACCACACCCAGAAGAAACTGGGATTCTCTAAAAATACATCTAGGGCTCCCCACCATCTCTCCTTAATACAAATCTGACTGCTTGGAAACATAAGTTGAGCATTGGGACTTGTCAGAAATTGATTAGGCAAAAAGAGGCAAGCAAGGTGTTGAGGCAGCTGAAGTGTTTGTGCTCACAGGAGTGATGACCTGAGTTAGACCCCAGAACCCACCATGGAAGGAGAGAACCAACTGCCAAAAGGTGCCCTGTGACATCCTGCACGTGACACACATCCATGATGCCCACTTCTGCTGCCCCAGGTCCATGCTCCAGCCTTGCCAGGTGGCTCACAAAGAAGTCAACAAGACCTCTAAGGAGGGCAGCTAGTTAGTGCCCATCTCCACAAGGAAGCAGAGGTAGCAGATGAAAGAGAACACAGAGGGAACAATTAAGGGAGGGTGGCACGAACAGAAAGCAGAAACCACTGGTTACAGACGACCAAGTGGAACCCTGGGTAGGGAAAACATCATTGTTTTGCTTAATGGGAACAGAGCCCCAGCTTAGAAAGATGACGGCATTTTGCAGATGGATGGTGGACGCGGCTGCACAGTAATGGCAGTGCACTGACCTGTACCCTCAAATGCTTAAAACAGCAAATTTAATGTTGTGTGTGCTTTATCACAATATAAGAAACACAAGCATGAAGAAACAAATAACTGAATAATGTTATGAATATAAAGGTCTGGACATTATTCCTGGAACACAGAAATCCAACAAAAGACAGCTGTATTTTTTATTTTTATTTTGTGTGGGTGTATGAGTGTATTTACTGCATGCAGATAAGTGCACCCATGTTGTGCGCAATGCCCACAGAGGTCAGAAGAGGGCATCAGATTCCCCTGGAATTGGAATTATGGATGGTTGTTAGCTTCTATGTGGGTGCTGGGACTCAAACCCAGGACCTCTGTAACAGCATCCAGTGCTCATAAACACTGAGCCGTCTCTGCAGTCCCAAGAGAGTTGTAGTTTGTTTTTTTTAATTATAGGTGAAACAACCATCTTTAACTCCAGTTCCAGGCTATTCAATGCCCTCTTCTGATCTCTGTGGGCACTGCACAACATGGGTGCACTTATCTACATGCAGTGAATATACTTATACACATAAAAATAAATAAAATATTTTAATTGTGAGATAATACAACTATACGTAATCATCGAGTTGAAGCTGGGTCGCTGTGGAAGATCCTGGAGTCAGGCTTTTCTTTTCTTTTCTTTTTTTCGGTATTTTTTGAGACAGGGTCTCCCTTTAGTCCCAGCTGGCCTGGAGCTCACTCTGTAGACCAGGCTGGCCTTGAACTCACAGAGATCCGCCTGCCTCTGCCTCCAGAGTGCTGGGATCAAAGGCGTGTGCCACCACGCCCGGCGGGAGTTGGGCTTTTCATGGCGACCAAGGAACACTAGATAAGAGCAGACAGTGATGCAGAGGACGAGACAGGCACCTGCCAGACAGGCACCTGCCAAAAGGACATGGCGTGCTCTCCGGACTCTGATGAGGGACAGAAGGCTGCCAGTGGTGCAGACCTTCCATATTTCATTCCTAAAAGAAAGCACTTGATAGACAGCCAAAGGATAATTCAGTGACCTGAGGAGCACTTGAGGGACTCACCCAAAAAAGCATCACCCAAAGAGGATGGAGACAGAGAAGATGCTTTCTTTTTAAGTTTCTAAGGAAATTTGGGAAACATCATGTAGTGAGAAGACAGATGTGGATGGGGCACAGGAGTTGAACTAATAACCAAAAATTGCCCGGGATTAAAGGAAAGTATAAAGACGTCAAACTGCAAGGCAGGAAGTGTGTCAACTACCGTTAAGATAGAGGGACATCAGAGGCTGCTGAGAAGAACCGTAACTCAGGAGGATAGAATAATTGTGGAAAGATATGTGTTGAAGAACTTGGCCTCAGAAAATGCAAGGTAATCACTAGCCAAGATACAGAAAGAAACTGATAAATCAAAAGATTTCTTTGGAGATTTTGACACACTGCTCTCAGAAATTGATGGTTCATGAACACAAAAAAAGCAAAAAACAAAGATAAAGAGATTTATTAAGGTTGGGCTAGTTGAGAAAGAATTCACCCCCAAGAAACATACACTGTTTTTGAAGATGCAAGAGAAAGCTTCAGTAAATGTCAAAGCATCCACATCACAGGAGCGGAGGACCAAGACCCCAACATCACAGAATTAAAAAGTATTAACAATGTTGTTTTTCTAAGTGGCCATGCTTAGAAAACTGCATTCTAAATATTTATGTTCAAACTCATAGATTTGTGCTGTTCTCAACTTTGGTGAGAGAAATTTCTTTCTGCAGTGAGAAGTTTCTTTCTGCATCTGGCAATACAGAACTGGTCTAAGTACCGAGAATAAAGAATTCTGAGGGCTCAGCTGTACACGGGTTAGCTGTATCAACCACTCTCCACCCTAGGCTCTGGGAACCTCATGGAAGATGAAGAAGAAAGAGCTGCTGGAAGGGAGGAGAGCTGTGAAACACTGACTTTTGAACATTACATGGCTCTTGTACACATCAACTCATGGGAGCTGTAATTATCTGCACAAGACCCCTACAAGATCAAGCCAGTGAAAATTCCAGCAGGGCGGAGCAGAGCTATTGGCAGTTGAAGGCTGTCAACAGAGGGAGAGCCAGGCTCCTTTGGGGACATAGTTGCTAGTAGGTGGCTCACACCCCAGAGGACGCCATGCACCCACTTGCATATGGGCTACACAACTATACTCGAGAGGTTATTAGTAACAAAAATGAAAAAAAGAAGAGGGGATGAAATGGGAGGAGATAGGATGGGGGGCCCTCAAGGGAACTGGAGGGAGGTAGGAGAGGAATATGAGGAATATGATCAACTTACGCTATATAAATGTATGAAGTTTTCGGGGCTGGAGAGATAGCCTAGCGGTTAAGAGCACCGACTGCTCTTGCAGAGGACCTGGGTTCGATCCCCAGCACCCACATGGCGGCTAAGAACCGTCTGTAACTCCAATTCCAGGAGAACTCCAGTTCCAGGGGAATCTGAGACCCTCTTCTGACCTCCGCAGCATTGCATGACACAGGTGCACAGAGCTACATGCAGACAGTACATTCATACACATAAAAAATAATAATAAATAAATAAATTTATAAAAAAATAAATGTACGAAGTTTTCAAAGAATAAAAGATATTATGTAAAAAAATTCCATTGATCATCTTTAAAGGAAAAACTTAACTTGGTCAGAATTTCACATCCGCGGTTTCTCCAGATCATACTCAGAAGATTTCCGCAGATAGGAAACAGTTTTCCCAAAGCTGCTGAATCTGTGCAGACATCCTTTTCCTTATCGACATTCCCTGAACAATAGCGAATATGTAGTGTTTAACGGCATCTCCATTGGACGAGGGGCTATGCTCATCAAGAGCTTGTCTGAAGCATGGAGAAGGCCTGTGCTGGTTACACACAAACCCCACACCATTTTGTGGAAAGGCCTTGAATGGTAGCCTATGGGTTTGGTATCTTTGGGGTCCTGGAGTCAATCTACTATGGCTTGCATGTCATTAGAACACATCAGTGCACTGTGTCAACAGTTACAAGACATGAGGAAAGAATTCTACTTCCAATGACAGAGGAACAATAAAAACTGGACCAAGTCTCATTCAACATTCTTGTGGTATTTTCTTGTTTGTTTACTTGTTTGAAATAAGATCTCACTCCTCATTTTGTAGCTCAGGCTGGCCTAGAACCCAATATTTAGTCCAGGCTGGCTAAACTCATGGCAACCCTTCTACTTCAGCCTCCTGAGGGCTGGGATTACAGTCATGAGCCTGGTTTAACATATATTTTAATGATTTTTATTTTTTTTTTAATTTTTTTTTATTATTTATTTATTTATTTTTGTATGTGTATGAATGTACTGTCTGCATGCAGGCCTGTGCACCCGTGTCGTGCAATGCCGCGGAGGTCAGAAGAGGGTCTTGGATTCCCCTGGAACTGGAGTTCTCCTGGAATTGGAGTTACAGACGGTTCTTAGCCGCCATGTGGGTGCTGGGGATCGAACCCGGGTCCTCTGCAAGAGCGTCGTTGCTCTTAACCGCTAGGCTATCTCTCCAGCCCCCAATGATTTTTATTTTTATGGTATGAACGTATACTTGCATGGCCATTGCATGGAGATCAGAAGAAGGCATTGGATCCCCTGGAACTGGAGTTACAGGTGATCATTAGCTGCCATGTGGGTGCTGGGACTCAAACTCGTGTCCTCTGCAAAAACAGTCAGTGCTCTTAACCCATTGAGCCATCTTTCCAGCCTGAGCATATTTTTTTTTTTTACTCTGAAGACTCCAGGGAGGACCAATGAAGGAAGAGATGGGAAGAAGGTAACGATGGGTTAAGTCTGGTTGGTTACTAGGCTGGATGCTTGCAACAGTGCTTTGTCTGAGGTAGGCCCAATAAGTTATCATAGAGCAACTTACATTCAGAAAACTCAAGTTCTACTTGTAGGATCAGAGAGCAGGCAGAAGACTGAGGCAGCAAGGCCATAGTTACTCCTGGATAGCCTAGGCTACAGTGAGACCCTGTCTCAAAATAAAAAAAAGAAGAAGAAAGAGGAGAGAGGAAAGGAAGAAGGAGGAAGGAAGGAAGGAAGGAAGGAAGGAGGAAGGAAGAACGGAGATGGTAGGTGCTGGAGTGAAGGTAGGGGTGGATGATGGATGGAGGGAGGGAGGGAAGGAGGTGGGGAGGGGAGAGCTTGCAGTGGCCACAGCAGTTAGAAAATAAGGATGCCGGGCTGGAGTGATGGCCTAGCGGTTGAGAGCGCCGACTGCTCTTACAGAGGACCCGGGTTCGATCCCTAGCACCCACATGGCGGTGGGGTCCAGGTCCAGGGGAATCTGAGACCCTCTTCTGAACTCCGCGGCATTGCACGACACGGGTGCACAGACTTGCATGCAGACAGTACATTCATACACATACAGAAATAAATAAAAATAAAAAAAAATTTTTTTTAATTTAAAAAAAAAAAATAAGGATGCCATTCACCAAGAAGAGAGCCAAGAGGAAGAACTCCA
This sequence comes from Rhizomys pruinosus, assembly GCA_009823505.1. NCBI lineage: Eukaryota > Metazoa > Chordata > Mammalia > Rodentia > Spalacidae > Rhizomys > Rhizomys pruinosus. Next base: position 1,961,121 of record VZQC01012024.1, on the reverse strand, counting down.
AAGTCCATGCCCACTAGCAGCCCCTGATGGTGACACAGAGCAGACCCAGCAGTCATATGTGAGACTTGGACAAAGACTTCCATGGCTGACACTCAAGGGAGACAAGAGTTCAGAGTCTGAATTCAGCAAAGTTAAATGACTGCTAAAACAAAACCAAATGGAATCCCAAGTCTCCATGGCATAGCACTCACAGATCCCCAAACAACCCCAAATGATAAGTACACAGAAAATGACCCACTGCGAGAAGAGGAGAGGAGCGTCTGCTTGAGCAGGTCCTCATTCTCATGTCCCTCCCCAGCATGAACCTGACTCCTAGGGAAAACAAGCCTTTCCTCACTCAGCAGGAAGAACTTCATATGCCAGCAACCACAGGAAGCCAAGAAGGCCCTGTTTCATCTGACATAAGCTGACTCTGCCCTAAGTGGCCTAAGGGCCAGGTGGAGATGAGGCCCTGTGTCCCGAGCCCACAGAAATTGCCCCAGCTAGCCCGACTTCTACCTGCTCCCCTGCCTCCCCTTCCCCACAGGGAGACCCTGGCCCACATCTTCCCTTCTCTCCCTCCACCTCCACATCAGCGTACCCAGACTGACCACCACCCCTTCCTCAGAGGAGCTGTTACAGACAATCTTTGCAGTGGAAGTCCTCTGACCTGTTGATCTAACCCTGACTGAATGATAACTGCTTGATTTTTAAACTTGACATTAGAAGACAAAGACTTTTTTTTTTTTGAAAGGGGTTGGAGAGATGGCTCAGGAGTTAAGAGCCCTGGTTCTTATTGCAGAGAACTTGGGTTTGGAGCCCAGCACCCATGTGGCAGCTAACAACCATCTATAACTCCAGCTCCAAGAAATCCAGCACCTGTTCTGGCCTCCCTGGGTTCCTGGGTACAGGTGGTACACATTAACTCATGCAAGCAGATGCACAAACATAAAAAAGAATAATAAATATTTTTAAAGAAAAAATATTTGGGGGGGTTGGTCTTTTTTTGAGACAGGGTCTCCCTATAGCCCCAGCTGGCCAGGAACTCACTCTGTAGAGCAGGCTGGCCTTTAACTCTCAGAGATCCGCCTGCCTCTGCCTCCCAAGTACTGGGATTAAAGGAGTGCACCACCACACCTGGCTTAGAAAAATTTTTTTTAAATATCTATAATAAACTATGTTTAATTCAGTAAAGGATACTTGTGATAAATGGACAGAGAAATCATCTCAGCAAAGAGGTAGAAACTTTAAAAAAGTGAAAATTAAAATGTATACTGCTAGGTCTGTAATCCCGGCTATTAGGGAAGCTGAAGCAGGAGGATCACAAGTTCAAGACCTCTCTGGGCTGCAAAGTAAGTAAGTTCAAGGTCAGTCCGAGTTGGGGAGAAACCAAAAAGAGAGCTGGAATATAGCACTGTAGGCAAGGGTTTGGCAGGCCCTGGGTTCAATCCCCAATACTGAAAAAATATAAACTATAGGGCTAGAGAAATGGCTCAGCAATTAAGAGCACTTGCTGCTCTAGCAGAGGACCCAGGTTCTGTTCCCTGCACCCTCCTAGCCACTAACAACCATCTTTAACTCCTGTTGTAGCTGATCTGATGCCGTCTTCTGGCTTCCAAGGGCACCAAGCATACACATGGTATACATACACACATGCAAGCAAATACTCATATGCATAAAATAAAAATGAAGATATTTTATGTAAATAAAACAAATGAAATACATTTGCCAGTTAAAGAGAACAGAAAGCACTGATGAACTTGTCTAGACAACCTCCATTGATATACCCCAGTGATTCCCAACAGGAGGCAATGTGGAAACCTGCAGGACTTTGTTTTTGTGTGGAGACAGTTTGGGTTCTTAGGACTAAGGGACTGTTTACTCTGTCATCTGTTGGCAGAGGCAAGATTACTGTGAAACACCCTAAAATGTATATGCACACTCCTGCACAGGACAGATAAGGCTCTGGCCACAATGTTAGCAGTGCTTGGATTATAAAACCCAATCTACCCAAAGAACAGAGTTCGAAAATGAATAAGCCTCAGTGATTTCTGGGGGAAGAAAGAGCAGAAGGTCAGATTCCCAGACAACTGAAGACCTAGAAGAAAATGTTAGTGGGAGAGAAAAGGGATTTGGAGAAACAATGAGCAAAATTGTACCAGATTTGCTGAAACACATAGCATTTCAGATTCAAGAAGCTCAGCAAACCCTAAACCAAAAAATAAAAGAGGGGCAAGAGACGTAGTACCAGAAGCACTTGGCCAAAGAACATTGTCCAGCCAGACGCCCATGCCAAGCCAGGTCTGGTCATGCATGCGCACAGTCTCAGTCCTCAGTATCCTGAGGCAGAAGAATCACAAGTTCAACACCAGACTGGGGTACACAGTGATACCAATCTCAAAAAACAAATAAAAACTCATGATAATTAAAGCAAAATATATCAGTTTATAAAAATAAAATAAAATATCAGCAAAGCATCCCACTTTAGAAAGCTAAATGTGATTCTCCTCACATATGGGAAGTGACACAAGAAGAATTGCTAAGGCCAGCAAAGTGGCTTTGCAGGTGACGGCACCTCCTACCCAGCACAAGTTCCTGAGTTCAAGTCCCCACAACCAATGTGGAAGGAGAAGCCAATTCCTGAAAGTTGTCCTCTGGCCTACACACACATTCTCTCTCTCTCTCTCTCTCTCTCTCTCTCTCTCTCTCTCTCTCTCTCACATACACACACACAAATAATAATAAACTAAAGTTTTAAAAATTATGAAGCTGAATCACATGTAAGCCCCAGCACTCAATCTGTGGAATTACAAAAACAGAATAAGGAGGGCTGATGAGATGGCTCAGTGGGCCAAGGTATTTGCTTCTAAGCCTGGTGACAGCAGTTCAATCCTCAGAACCCAGGTGGTGGAGGGAGAGAATAGACTCCCAGAAGCTCCTCCGACACCCCCTGTGTTATGGTGAGCACATGTGCATGCATGCATACACAATAAAGAAGTGATTTTTTAATATTTAATTCATTATTTTTATTTTATGGGTATGAATGTACTCCCTGCACATGAGTAAGTGCACCTGTGTTGTACATTGCCTGAGAAGGCCAGAAGAGGGCACTGGATCCCCTGGAACTGGAGTTATGGACAGTTGTTAGCCACCATGTGGGTGCTGGGAATCTTGAACTGGGATCCTATGTAAATGCAGGCAGTGCTCTTAATCACTGAGCCATCTTTCCACCCCCAAATAAGTAGGCTTTTTTTAAGGAGTAGAGAAGGTAGAGGAGGCCAGAAGAGGGAAAAGGAAAAAGAGAAAGAGAAGTGTTAGTTACCTCCAACTGTGGAAACTCCAAACCGTTTTCAGTTCCCAGGACCCACATGGTGGCTGTAACTCTAATTCTAGAGGCTCCAAAGCCCTCTTCTGGCCTCTGCGGCATTTCATGACATGGGTGTATTTATAAATATGTAAGCAAAACACTCGTAGACATCAAATAAAAATAATCCAGCAGGGTGTAGTGGAGCACGCCTTTAATCCCAGCACTTGGGAGGCAGAGGCAGGCAGATCTCTGTGAGTTCAAGGCCAGCCTGGTCTACACAGTGAGCTCCAGGTCAGCTGGGACTAAAGGGAGACCCTGTCTCAAAAAGACCAAAAAAAAATTAATCAAAACAATTTTAAGAAACATATTTAAATATAAAGACTGAGGGGCTGGAGTGACAGCTCAGTGCATAGGGAGCTTAGTGCTCCTGCCGAGAACCTGAGTTCAAGTCCCAACACCCACATCAGGCAGCTCACAGCTGACTGTAGCTCCTGCTCCAAGGGTTTGGACACCCTCCTCTGGCACTCACATGCACAGATAGACCCCCACACAGACATACACACATATACGCAGAATTTAACATTTTAATTACATAAAGACAAAGACTGCCGGGTGTGGTGGCACAAGCCTTTAATCTTAGCACTCAGGAAGCAGAGGCAGCGGATCTTTGTGAATTCAAGGCCAGCCTGGTCTACAGAGTGAGTTCCAGGAGAGCTGGGACTACATAGAGACCCTGTCTTAAAAAGACAAAAAAAGGGCTAGAGAGATAGCCTAGCGGTTAAGAGCACCGACGCTCTTGCAGAGGACCCGGGTTCGATCCCCAGCACCCACATGGCGGCTAAGAACCGTCTGTAACTCCAATTCCAGGAGAACTCCAGTTCCAGGGGAATCCGAGACCCTCTTCTGACCTCTGCGGCATTGCACGACACGGGTGCACAGACCTGCATGCAGACAATACATTCATACACATACAAAAATAAAAAAAATAAAAATAAAAAAAAAAGACAAAAAAAAAAAAAAAGGCAAAGAATACATCAGTTGAAACCAGATATACCCTGTAAACCACAAACACAAGAATGCTAAATAAACTAGACTTCAAGATAAAATGTATCATCCAAAGTAGACACAGTCCATAAAGACAAATGGGGTGATTAATCAGGGAGCCCTGACAATCATAAAAGTGTGACTTGCTAATAACAAGCCTTCAAAAGGAAAGTGGTAAAACGGTCAGAAATAAGAAAGAAACAGACAAATCCATTACCTGGACTGGAGGTTTTTTGGTTTTTGGTTTTAGGGTTTTGTGAGGGGTTTTTTGGGGAGAGCGGGTCTTTTTGAGACAGGGTCTCCCTGTAGCCCCAGCTGTCCTGAATGTACTATGTAGACCAGGCTGGCCTTGAACTCACAGAGATCCGCTTGCCTCTGCTTCTGGAGCACTGGGATCAAAGGCCTGTGCCACCACGCCTGGCTTGACTGGAGATTTTTTTTTTAATTTTATTTATTTCCGTATGTGTATGAATGTACTGTCTGCATGCAGGTCTGTGCACCCGTGTGGTGCAATGCCGCGGAGGTCAGAAGAGGGTCTCGGATTCCCCCGGAACTGGAGTTCTCCTGGAATTGGAGTTTCAGACGGTTTTCGGCCGCCATGTGGGTGCTGGGGATCGAACCCGGGTCCTCTGCAAGAGCGGTCGGCGCTCTTAAACGCTAGGCCATCTCTCCAGCCCTTGACTGGAGATTTTTAACACTAGTGCTTTCCCCTCAAAAAACAGCTAATAAAATGGATAAGTTATTCTTACCCATTAAGTTACATTTATTATGTAACAAAGATAGGCAAAAGCACCACACAGAAACTCTAAACCATAATCAAAGGCAACTGAAGACCCCTGTGAACACCTCTGTGGACTGAAGTACTCAGTTTTTTACTTTGCCTGTGTTTGCTGCATGTACGTATATGTACCATGTGTGTGCAGTACCCTCCATGGCCTCTACGTACATGTACCATGTGTGTGCAGTACCCTCCAGGTCTATATGGATATGTACCATGTGTGTGTGTGCAGTACTCTCCAGGCCTGTATGGATATGTACCATGTGTGTGCAGTACCCTCCAGGCCTGTATGGATATGTACCATGTGTGTGCAGTACCCTCTAGGCCAAAAGATGTCACATCCCCTAGAACTAGAGTTACAGACAGTTGTAAGCTGCCATGTGGGTGCTGGAAACCCAACTTGGGTCCTCTGCAAGAGAAGCCAGTGCTCTTAACTGTTGAGTCATCTCTCCAGCCCCTGAGACAATATTTTTAATTATTTTATTTATTTTTTGAGACAGGCTTTCACTATGTCACCCTGCTGCCTAGAACTCACTGTGTAGACCAGAGCAGCATCAAAACCACAGAGACCCACCTGTGCCTCTGCCTCCCAAGTACTGGGATTAAAAATGTGTACCACCATGCCCAGCGAGACATTCAATATTTTATTTTTTAAATTTTTATTTTATTTTATTTATTTATGTGTATGAATGTACCGTATGTGTGTAGGTCTGTGCACCCGTGTCGTGCAATGCCGCAGAGGTCAGAAGAGGGTGTTGGATCCCCCTGGAACTGGAGTTCTCCTGGAATTGGAGTTACAGACGGTTCTCAGCTGCCATGTGGGTGCTGGGGATCGAACCCAGGTCCTCTGCAAGAGCAGTCGGTGCTCTTAACCACTAGGCCATCTCTCCAGCCCGACATTTAATATTTTAAAGATGGCGACTCTCTCTCTATCATCTAGAACTTCACATCATCCCAATAAAAATACCTTCAGGAGTTTTTGATAGAAATTAATATGATTCTGCACGACATGGTTCTGCACGACATGGGTGCACAAACCTACATGCAGACAGTACATTCATACACATAAAAAATAAATAAAATAAAAAAATTAAGATGATTCTAAAATTCATACAGAAATGAAAGCACTGGGGCTAAAGAGATGGCTCAGTGGGTAAAGCTCTTGCTGTGGAAGCATAAGGACCTGAGTTCAAGTCTCCAGAACCCATATCAAAGTCAGGCATGTCAGCACACAGCGATCACCCCAGCACTCCCATGATGTCCTAAGAGGTAAAGACAAAAGAATTCCAGCCAGGCATGGTGGTACATGCCTTTAGTCCCAGCACTTGGGAGGCAGAGGCAGGTGGATCTTTGTGAGTTCAAGGCCAGCCTGGTCTACATAGTGAGTTCCAGGATAGCTGGAGCTACAGGGAGACCCTGTCTAAAAAAAAAAAAAAAAAAGAATCCCAGAAGCTTGTGGGCCAGCTAGCCTGGTGAACACAACAGTCAATAAGAGTCCATCTCAAACAAAGTGGAAGAAGAGCCTCCACACACATGCCATGTCATGAACATGCCCGCACTCACAAAAATGTGCATGCACATACATATGTATCATACATACACACACACACACACACACACACACACACACACACACACACACTAAAAGGAAGTTGGAGGATCACCCTCCAGATTTATTGAAAAGCCCACAGCAGTCAAGACAGTGAGGCACTTATGCTGATTTAGAGTAGACTAATAGGTGAGAAAGAACAAAGACAACTAATAGGTGAGGAAGAATGAAGAGAAGCAGAACAGAGCCACCCTTATATGGGCAATTCATTTTAAACAGATATGTCAAAAGTAATCCACGTGGTAAAAGAAAGCCTTTCAGCAAACAGTGCTGAACAGATTAGGTACCTAAAAATAACAACCCTGGGGCCACAGGGAAGGCTCAGTGCGTAACTCGACTGCACCAAGCCTGGACTTGAGTTCAGTCCCTGGGACCTGAATGATGGAAGGAGAGAACCGATTCCTACAAGTTGTCCTCTGACCGCCATACGTGGGCTATGGCATGTGCACATCACACAGACACACACATATAAATAAAATGTAATAAAGAACCATCTGTAACTCCAATTCCAGGAGAAATCCAGTTCCAGGGGAATCCGAGACCCTCTTCTGACCTCCTCGGCATTGCACGACACGGGTGCACAGACCTCCATGCAGACAGTACATTCATACACATACAAAAATAAATAAATTTTTTTAAAAAGCTAAAAAAAAAAAAAGGAAAGGACTAGGAAGCAGGAACCATGAGGTGAAGGCAGTAATAAATCAACCTTCAGCAAAATTAAAAACTACTGCTCAGCAAAAGACAACATTATAAAAACGAACAAGCAGACTGCATCCTTGGAGGATGTATGTGTGAAACACACAGCTAACGCAGAATTTATGTACGTTATACACAGCACTCCTACAAGCCAATACCAGAAGAAAACAAAAGGTGTTTAATGGGCAAAAGATTGGAACAGACATGTCACAAAGGAATATATATGCATGGTTAATAAGCCCCCCCAAACGATCAGTCATTAAAGAAATGTAACTCAAAATCACACTAAAATCCATCACATACTTATTGGAATGGCCAAAGTTAAAAAGACTGAATCCTCACGTACTGGTGCCGGAAATCACCCATCCCTTTAGCTTTTCCATAAAAGTCTGGCATGGATTTTTTTTTACATTTATTTGATTGAATGATGACTGATTGACTGATCAGGGGCATGGGCACATGCGTGTCACAGTGTGAGTGTGGGGATCAGAGGCTATTCTGTCCTTCCAACACATGGGTTCCAGTGGATCTCAGGCCCTCAGGTTTAGCAGCAAGTTCCTTTACCCACTGGGTCCTCTTACAGGCCCTCTAGCAGGGCTTTTCTTTTATGAGGAAAGCAAATACACCCACAATTCTTTCTTAGTCACTTACCCAAGGGAAACAAAAGCACATTGGTCTTTTTTTTTCTTTTTTATGTGTATGAGTCTACTGTCTGCATGTAGGTTGGTGCACCCATGTTATGCAATGTCGCGGAGGTGAGAAGAGGGCGTCAGATTCCCTTGGAACTGGAGTTAAAGATGGTTCTTAGCCGCCATGTGGGTGCTGGGAATCGAAACCGGGTCGTCTGCAAGAGTAGTAGGCACTCTTAACCGCTAGGTCATCTCTCCAGCCCAGCACATTGCTCTTCAAAGAGACTTGTGTAAAATGCTCCAGGCAGCCATATTCATAACCATCCCAAACTGAAAGCATACCCAATGCAGTGAGAGCCTGAATCCGCCAAACTCAGCACATTCAGATAATGAAATACTACCTGGAAGAAGGTGGGGAGGACGTCCCTGATATTTGTGACAATGTGAATGAATCCCCAAAATCCCCAGAGTTTTCCCTCAGAGGACAAACAATATGAATTCATTGATTAGAAGTTCTCAAGAATAGGCAAAAAATCAGGTTGGGGAGATGGCTCAGCGGGTAAAGGGCTTGCTGTTCGAACACGAGGACCCCAGTTCTCCTACAGACAGGAAGATCCCCAGGGCTCTCTGGCTGAAATGGCAAGTTCCAGGTTCAGTGAGAGACCCTGACAGAAAATCAGATGAAAGACACCCAACATGAACTTCTGGCTTCTCTATGAGTGCATATGCATGCACGCGCACGCACACACACACACACACAGAGCAGGCAAAAACAATCAGAACAGTGATTGCTTAATAGACAGTAGATGACTATGAAGTGGCAAAAGAAAACATGTTGGGCTGGTGGAAATGCTTGCTGGGCTCCTTGCATGGGCACGCTGCTCAAGTTATTGTGTGAGTCTTGAGATTGTGTATCTCACTGTACAGAAATCTTACCATAAAAAATAAACGGTGATAACCTGTACAGGGAAATACTTCAGGATGATATACTGTTATCTGACACTCACTATGAAATGCACCAACTGCAATAGATCGATGAGTTGATGCACAGATGGATATAGGATAATGTGATATAGCAATTTGTGGAGGGGTGGTACTAGGGATTGAACCCAGGGTGTCAGCCATGCTGGGCTCCTCTGCTGAGCAACGCCTCCAACTCAGCAAAATGTTAATTAAGTGATAGAGATGTCTAACTACAGGATTCTTTTACCCACTCTCTATGTCAATATAAGATTGAGGTGTGGGTACAAAAGGAAGATAGGGGACCCAGCCAAAGCTCTGTGTAAAGGAACTTTTATAGTTTGCATTTAAAAAAATCAAACAAGAAGGATTAAAAATAAATAGGCATTTGTGTTAAAGACTGTCAGTGGCTCCTTCCTGGAAAACACACTTAGGTTTAATCAAGGAAGGAAAGTGCTGAGTGTCAGATCAGTCCTCCTACACCCTTTGCAGACAGAATCAGCCAACAGGATGTTAGCGGAAGTAGTTGGGTGGGACTTCCAGGAAGGCCCACCCCTTGCCTGTTACCCAGAAGTCATCTTGAGCTTTCTCCCCATCCCCCACCCTCATTTCTGTGACTTCACCAGCCTCAAACCCAGAGCTAACACACCTACTTCTCTGGACAGGAAATAACCACAGTGATCAAAATAGAATACTGCTTTATTTTTTTTCACTCTAGTATCTAGGCGGTGACATCCAAGCCTCTCCTTAGGACTTAGCAAACACACAATGTGATCTCCCAGAATCCAAAGCCTTTGACTTTGCTTTCAAAGCAAACTTGAATTTCCGTAGCAAGTGACCCAGGGAAAGATAGTTCTTGGTAAAAGCCAAGCACAAGTACCAAATGAAGGGGCTTACATCTTTGCTTAGGTATAGTATGAGGGGACACCTTGAACTACCGCTTCCCATAAATCGAAGAAGAAGAAGAAGAAGAAGAAGAAGAAGAAGAAGAAGAAGAAGAAGAAGAAGAAGAAGAAGCTGCTTTCAATTCCTACTGGAAATATGCAAAACAGCCTCCACACTGTAAATCTTCCTTTTCAGTTCTAGGAGCTAAGTTGGACCTATTAACCTTCCATGTTATTTTCAACTTCATTATTCGAGCTGACACGACAAGAGCGGTGACGGCTCTTTCTGGCAGAGTGCATGTAAATCGCTTTCTCAAAGGAAATTACTTCTCTGGCCTGAATGCTATTAATCTAAATTCTCCCTTAGTCAAATTGTTACCCATAATAAATATGGAACAGGTTGTGATACTCATGGGGTGTGGCACCCTGGTGGATGCTGGATCCACCCCAACCCCATTTGTGAGAGGGTCCCCTAGGAAGAAGGTGGCCCCTGATGGCTCCCTCCTGCACCAGCCCCCCCAAGGGCAGGAGACGGCTTGTCCAGGTTGCTCCTGGCTCTCTTATGATCGCCCTCTGATCTCCAAAGCATCTTTACCCCACCTGCTCCAACTCCAGGAGCCCAGTAGAACCCCTCTAATAATCTTCACTCTAGGGACAGCTTTCAAAGAAAACTACTAGGGTTGCACCTAGCACTGGCTGAGACCACGCATGTTCTACCCGGTGATCCAGAGCCAGGCCTCCTGATGCTTTGGACAGCCAGATTCTTCATTGGCTAATCCTTGGGTTGTCCATAAAGTTCGTCTCAATGCCATTGACTGATCTTGATGATCAGCTTGGCTGGGACTGAAATTAACTAAGAGATTTCCAAATGAACTCTGGGTTTCCAAAGGAGGCTGCAGATCAGCAGCTCTCCAGGAATTCTGCAGCCCTTTGGCATCAGAGAGAAAGTGCTGACCTATTCCACCTCATGAACTGAGCAATCACTGGGTTCTCAGACAAGCCATGGTTGCAATACTACCCAGTGCATATCCTGTAAACCAAGCTAACAGACCCTTCCTTTGCAATGTACCTGTATTCATCCACTTTATCACCCCTGTGCCTCTAGAGAACATTGACTAGTATTAAAGACCCATTCTGGGCCTGGACAGAAGACTCAAGCATTAAGAGCACATACGGATCTTGCAGAGGACCCAAGTTCAATTCCCAGCACCCACATGGTGGCTAACAACTGTCATAACTCCAGTTCCAGGGGATCCAATGCCTTCTTCTGACCTCCACGGACATTGCACAACCCAGGTGCACTTACACACATGCAGACAATATACTCATATACATAAAACAAAAATAATAAAAAATAGAAATAAAAATCTTAAAAGACCCATTTTGTTCAGCACCAAAATCCTTACAAACCCTCCTGTCTTCTGAACCTGGAGAGGGGGCTACAAGTATTACTAACTTACACGTGGCCCAACCCTACCTGTTGGAAAGGCCAGGAAGAATCCATCACCAAAGATGCTGGTTTCTGACAATGCAGCCTGAAGGATGGAGAAAACTGCTTGCCATAATGCAGAGGGTGGTAGATCACAGAAAGCTTTCTTTCTGTTTCTACTGGGGTTCTTTCCAGGGTAATTACAAGAAGTTTAGAATCTATTCGGGGACTTGGAGTTCATTAAATGAATTTCCATCTGTGTATCCACCACCTAAGAAGTATCACTTTGCACAATCCTCGGGTTTTATTGTGTGTAAGTCAGATTGTTAATTTGCAGTATGCGGCACTGAAAGAATCATTTCTATAGTGCCTGATTATGCAGAATGAAGTTGGGTTTGCGGCAGGCCTGCCTCTTGCTCTTCCCTAACCCTTGATGGGGTGCCAGGATGCAGGGGGAGGCGGGTAGCCCTGCAGCTCCCTTCCACAACAACCCAAATCCTTTGCTTCCCGTGGGGTGGGACCACTCATGCAGCCTGCATGGAGTCTCCTTGCCCACCCTTCAGAGTCCACTGGCAGCCACCAGGAGAACCCTAACAGGAAATGGACTAGCTTCGAGATTCCAAGCATGTCCCAGGTCTATCGATTTTAGTTAAGGGCTAATGTTCCCAGGGAGGAGGGGGCAGGGAAGCTCCAGCTGCTGGCACAGCGCTGGTGTCAGCCTGCGCCCTTCTGAGCTACAGAAGATCAAAGATGACAATGGATGCCACTTTGAGATTCATGGGCCACTTGCCCAGGCCCTCCATGGCCTGGGCTGGGAGAAGAGGGAAGAAGTGATACAGAGAAGGGGAACAAGTCTCAAGGCAGCTCTTTCCACACCATCCTGCGTGGCCTGTGATCCCCAGTGTGTTCCATAGCAGTGCGCATGTGCGGCTCATATTCCATAGACAAGGAGCCTGGCCAAGTCTTCTCCATTTGCCCACAGCCTCTTGCTTGCTCTGGTCAGACCCACCTCCTTCCAACTCACTGGTCACCTGAAGGCCAGACTGGTCAGCTGGCCAAATGGTTTAGCTGCCTCAACCTGCGTCAGACATTAGAATCATTCGAGAAGCTTTTGAGCAACACTAGGGCCTGGATCCTAACCCAGGCCACTTAAAGCCTCTGGCTTGGTGTAGTGACTACTTGCCTTTCATTCCAGCTCTTGGGAGGCAGAGGCAGGTGCATCTCTGTGAGATCCAAGTCACCCTGATCTACATAGCAAGTTCCAAGCCAGCTGGGGTTACAGGGAGACCCTGTCAAAAAAAAAAAAAATGCCTCTGAGAGACAGTCCCAGCTTTAATCAGTTTTAAAAATGTTTCCAGTAGATGATAATATGCAGACCCAGCTGAGTCAGAGGTGTATGAGGCTAGGGGTGAACTCACCTCTAGGACGGAAGAGGAAATGCACATCTGCTTGAGCACCAGCTTGTGTGATGCTGACCCTGGGAGTTTGTGTCCCAACAGACAGGGGGGTGGGGGAGCTTCAACAGGAAGGATGGGCTGCTGTGAAGCCTGGGAGGTTCCCTGTCCCCGTGGACCCACATCTTTGTCCACACCAGCTGCTGCTCAGCACAGAAAACCATTAGAACCTTCCTGGGGTCCCCAGTACTCTTCAGGAAGCCTCCATGATCAACAGGAAGTAGCGCCCCTTCACGTACTCCCCCCTCCCCACCCCCGCCCACAGGCAAATCTGCACCCACCCACTGATGGCCTGAAGTAAGTCACCTAAGAGCAGGTGCCTTCATCCACTCCTCCTCAGACTCCTCTGTGTGCCACAGAAGCTCACCCCTTCCCCCTAAACCTCATCAGAAGCCTCTCCACAGGCAGCCGGCTCCCCTGTGTCCTGGCCAAAGCTCTCTGCATTCCCCTCTCTGCCCAGCAAGCCCTTCCCAGGATTCCTTCTGTCTCCTTTGGACAGTGTCCCCGCCTTGCTGAGGACAGACCAGCTGCTTACCCTCTGGCTAGAAGGCCTGTTCTATTCAATGACCATCCCCTGATGCTGAAGAGTACCATGCTGCTCACACAAATCCAAGGGAAACACTTTGCTGGAAGCTGCCTGGCCAACAGAAGTTGTGATGGCAGATGACAGAGCCCAGGTCTCTCCGGACACCATCCCTGGTGGGTGCCACACAGGCAGCGGCCAGGGGGAAGGATAGCACCCAGGAGTGACTGCTTAAAACTTAACATGCAGCCAGGCATGGTGGTGCATGCCTTTAATTCCAGCACTCGGAGGCAGAGGCAGGCAGATCTCTGTGAGTTCAAGGCCAGCCTGGTCTACATAGCAAGCTCCAGGCCAGCTGGTACTAAAGGGACACCCTGTCTCAAAAAGACCAAAAAAAAAAAAAAAAATCCTTACAGAGGCTGGAGAGAAGGTTCAGTCAATAAAGCCCCTGCCACTCAAGTATGAAGACCTGAGTTCAGATCCTCAGCACACAATTAAAGTCTGGTGTAGCAGCACTTGCCTGTAGGCTGAGCCTCAGGAGGGTGGAGACGGTGTCTCTGTGGCTCCCTGGGCAGCTGGCATAGCTGAATTAACAAGCTCTAGGTTCAGTAAGGGAAAGACCATGTCTCAAAAAGCAAGGTGAAGAGAGAGAAAAGACACCCCAGTGTCAACCTCTGGTTTCCACATACTCCTGTATACACACATACACAACACACACACACACACACACACACACACACATACACAACACACACACACACACACACACACACACAAACACACACGATGTACAGATCCCACACTTCAGAATGTTCTACCATCCCTGAAGGAAACAGGTCAGCCCAGGAAGAGTTAATCCTCCTGTAATCAGAGGTTAGAAGACGAAGCTCCTGCCTGTGCACAGGGGTACAGAGAGCATCCGGTGCATAATAAATCTAGGCGTGCAGAAGGCCTCTCTCCTCATTTCTTAGTCAGCGATGTGTGAAAATGTTAATGAAGGGAGTTATAATCTATAAGAATCCCACTGTTAAAATGTAGTTCACGTCTGAAGGCTTCTGCTTACACAGCCCACTGTTCATCAATCCTTCCCGGCGCTGCTAATAATAGACGTAATTGCCACACTCTGTCTAGCCACCTTCACCTCGGCAATCCTAAGATTTGCTACAACTGTTATTGTAGAAATTATTTTCATGCTATTAACTTTGAGCTTTATTATATGTGTTCTTAAAAGAAAATAAATGCAGAGAGATTGTAAGTATATCAGATCCCCGGTGAAAGTATTTTAAAAATATAATGTAATGACAAAAGCAGAGGGGGTGATATAACAGCCCATCCCTTACTGAGGCCTAAATTAGACTGCACATTGTACACGTTCGTAAAGGAGTTTCTTTCTTCTCCGGGAGAAAATTTCTCCTCTGAAGACTGAAGCTCATTGCCTGCTGCTAAACCAGATTTGGGGAGAAGTGGGGGTTTGGGAGGAGCAGAGTTCATATGTATGCCCCCATTTGAAATGGGACCTTTCTCTATGCAGTGAGTCCTCCCTGTTTACAGTAGGCCTTCCACCTCCACAGTAAGTCCTCCAGCCCTTCACAAAGAGTCCTCCTTGTTGACAGTGGTGAGCCCTCCCCCCTCACGGTGAGTCCTCCCCTTTACAGTGAGCCTTCCCTGTCACAGTGAGCCCTCTCACTTCACACTGAGTCCTCCTGCTTCACAGTGGAGCCTCTCAGTTTCAAGTGGGTCCTTTCTCTTCACACCAGGTACCCAACGCACCCAGAGCAAACCGGGAGTCCTCCCTGCAGACACGGAAGTGCAATGGTAGTTCTCTGAAGACCACCCCGGCCAGCTCTGCAAGTCACAGGGAGCCTCCCCTTGAGGTGAGGACATCCTCACCCCTGCAGGCTTCCAGCCTGGGACCAACAGCCATGGGACCCAGTGGTCATTGAACCTGATGGGAATAAGATCCATGGGGAAACACATAGAACTACGACAATCCATTTCTCAGGGAAGTGACACGATGCTCTGTAGTTCACTGTGTGGCCTGGCCACAGCCAGAGAAGACTCCAGACTCTTCCTCAGTAATCTGGCATTGGGCGTCTGGGTGCCAGGAATCTCGGGCACTGACCTGCTGTGTAAACTCCTGGCTGAGGCTCAGGTCGGGCAGAAGAAGCAGAGCAGGAAGGAGAGCAGGTGCCACTGCCTGATGCCAAACCAGTCCAGGGCCTTTCCAGCTGGCAGCTGTCCACACAGCCAGAGGGTGGGCAGGAAGGGCAGGCAGAAGCCAGGGGACTTGGTCTTAGAAATGGACACTTACACATGCCCTAAGAGCGCACCTCAACATAGGAAGGGTTTCCAGGAATGCAACACACACACACACACACACACACACACACAGAAATACACATATAAACAACACAAACAGGAACACGTACATACACATACAAATAATACAATAGACATACATACACTGAGACAGACACAGATGTGCACACATACACAGACACATATATACATGCACGTAGATACAGGCACACATGCAGTCACATACACACACCCATACACATGCACACAGAGACACACACACACACACATCCACATGAACACACCTGCACAGAGTGGAGGTAAGAAGCTCCTGCAAGTGTAGGCAGGAAACACTGTTCACGCTGTACCTCCCATACACGAGGAGCCTCGCCCACCCACCCGCTCCTTCCCTCAGTGCTGCCAGCGAACAGGCAGCACCCATCCAGGATCTGCCCAGCAATCTCCCATGTGCCTGTGGGCAGCACCCACCTTCAGCCCTAAACACCAGCCTCTGAGCAGAGCTCAGGAAGTTCAAGTCCAGAAGTCCACACACTGACCATCCACACACTGGCCAGAGAATGTTCTGGAGGGTATACTGTGGATTTCTGGTATGGTCGAGTGGAGAAGCAGCACATGTCACATGGAGAAGTACATAAGGTGTGACATCACAGAGCCCAGCTCCCAACATTGCTACCCACAGACTATGTGTTTAAAACATGGACTTTTTATCAGATGTAAACAAATAATATTGTGTGCTGTGTATGTTATACACTCACATAATGAAAAATAGCATGCAAAAATGTAGGTTAAGAATTCACCTATGGGTTGACCCGGGCATGGTGGTGCACACCTTTAATCCTTGTACTTGGTCCCTTTCCCAAAGCCTAGGGAACAACTTGCAGAAGAGGAGGCGTGGTTAGAATGTAAGGGCTGCAGAGAGATTAGGGTGAATCATGAGACTACAGCAATATAGACTGGACTCCTATTTGATCAACATGCTTGTGCATACAAGCTTCTCCAACTGGACTATGGGAACCTTGGGTTGTTCAAAATTTGGACATAGATATTGCAAATTGGTTTAACACGAATGTTACTTACATTCACTGCTTATGCTTAATAATTTGGCTCACTTCAAAAAAATGCACCAATTACCTAATTGTACAGCAAACTGAGTAATGTCAATGTTATGTGAAAACAACTGTGCTATTATATGGTAGAATCCCTTAAAAAATAAACAAATAAAGGAAAAAATGTGCACCGTCATGCTATTTCCACTTTGTATCATGTCTTGACACTGACTTTCAACTAGTAGAACTGAAGCTCATTTCATTTTAGGTCTGTATATTGTAATGTAGTTTCCAAACAAATCCTGAATAAAGAAGTTATTACTCAGGAAAAAAAAAAATCCTAGCACTTAGGAGGCAGAGGCAGAGGCAGGCAGATCTTTGTGAGTTCAAGGCCAGCCTGGTCTACAGAGTGAGTTCCGGGACAGCTGGGGCTACAGGGAGACTCTGTCTCGAAAAGACCAAAAACAAACAACAACAACAACAAAAAATTTACCTGTGGGGCTGGAGAGAGAACTCAGTGGTTAAGAGCACTAGCTGCTCTTGCAGAGGACCCAGGTTCAATTCCCAGCACTCACATGGCGGCTAACACCCGTCCGTAACTCCAGTTCAAAAGGATCTGACACCTTCTGACCTCCTCAGGCATTGCATTACACAGGTGCACTTACACACATGCAGGCAATACACTCATACACATAAAAAATAAATTTAAATTTAAGAAAAGAACTCACCTATATAAACACATACAGAAAAAAAGTCTTAGGGAGGCTTGGTGGTGCAAGCCTTTAATCCCAACACTTGGGAGGCTGAGGCAGGTGGATCTCTGTGTGTTCAGGGCCATCCTGGTCTACATAACAATTTCCAGGTCAGCCAGTGCTACAGAGAGACTCTGACTCGGAAAGATAAAAACAAACAAACAAACAAAAAATCTAAAGTCTAGAAGTTGATAATTCGTGGGTAAATTCCATCTTTTCATTCTGTTAGACATGGCCACATCTTTGATTAGAAATTCTGACATCCAGCTGGGCATGGTGGCACTCGCCTTTTTTTTTTTTTTTTTTTTTGTTTTTTTGTGGTCTTTTTTTTCGAGACAGGTCTCCTTTAAGTGCCAGCTGTTCCTGGAACGTCCACTATGTAAGACAGGCGGGCCTTGAACTCACAAGATCCCACCTGCCTCTGCCTTTCCAAGTGCTAGATTAGGGCGTGCAAACATTTTCCAAGACAGCCAGTTTGCTACAGAGGACTCTTCAATTACCTGGCCCTCAGAATAGAGGTATGAAGAACGTGTGATTCAAGGACAAGCCTGGATCTACAGATGATTCCAGACATCTGGGGGGGCTACAGGAGACCCTGCCTCAAAAAGACCTAAAAGGGAAAAAAAACTAAAAACAAAACAAACAAACAAAAAAGGAAATTCTGACATCTAAAAGATTTGTGGAAACCAAAGACTTGGGGGTTTCATGCGACAGGTGTGGTCCAGCTGTTTTCAGACAGCTCTGCTCAGACTAAAGAACTCCAGTTCTCCTACTTTCCCCTCCCAAGGGCTATGCCATGCCCACATATGCCACCATGCCTACCCAGAATCCAAAGTTGTCATTTTTAAAATTTGACCTCAATAGGTGGTTCTTTTTTTTGTTCACATACATTTATTTTTATTTTTTTATCTTCATCGAGACCCCTTGTCCCCGCCATTATCCCCCACCCCACCAGAGCTCAGCATTCGCCAACATGCGTTTTCATCTCGTTTCTCAGTCCTGTAGTCTCAATATTCTCCATGAGGACTTGACGTGTTTTCAGGCGAAGTTCACTGTTTCATCAGTCAGTCTTGTGAGTTCAGTCCTTCTGTTGTTGTTGTTGTTGGTTGTTGTTGTTTCCAATATGGCAAATCACGCCCAACTGCTTTGGACAAAAGCTCATGGGGGCCCTAAACAAGAAATAACTTACAAACGAGGTAATTGGCACTAGCATCCACTGATGAGGGATACCATTCGTCGTTTGTTTTTCTGGGACTGTGTTACTTCACTCAGCATGATGTCCTCTAGCTCCAGCCATTTTCCTGCAAAGCTCATGATGTCGTCTTTCTTTACGGCTGCATAGAACTCCATTGTGTAGATGTACCACATTTTCTCTATCCACTCATCAGTTGAGGGGCATTTGGGTTGGTTCCAGCTCCTTGCTATTGTGAAAAGAGCTGCACTTGCCTGAGCTGCTCTCAGGAGATCTCACCATATGTGTTCTTATGTGTGAGGGTGTGCATGCATGCACTACATGTGGAGGCCAAAGGTCAACCTCAATGTCATTCCTTACAACCAACCAAGTCTTCTTTGAGGCAGGATCTCTTGTTGCCCTGTGGCACACATCCATTCAGGTAGGCTGACCTACTAGAGCCTCGAGATCCTCTGGTCTCCCTGTGCCCAGCACTGGGACTGCAGGCACAAGCCACCATACCCAGCTCTTCAGTGGGTTCTGGAGATGGAACTTGGCCCTCATTCTTGAGCACTGAGCACTTTACCCACTGACTCATCTACGAAGCCCACATAGGACACACTGTGGTGTAATCTGAATGGACACAATTTCCAGTTCTTGTTATATCTCTCAGGTGCTTATTCACAGGCTTTACGGGAATTTTTGCTCACAGGGTGGTTCCACAGGTGACACACTTTCCCAGCAGAGAAGCATACTCTCCTAACTCCAGAAATCCAAAGACTCAGAGATTCCACAGCACAACTGACCCCACCGACTTCATATAACGAAGCCACACACCCGGGGACAGGGGCCCCGAACTCAGTCCCCTGTCCTGGGCCTTGCCCACCATAAGGGCAGAAGCTCCTGCAGGCTCTTGGTTCGAGTCTCCTGTGCCTGACCCTTGCACTGAGATTCCTGATGGGAACCACCCCTTCAGCCCCTCTGTGTCTCTTTAAAGCATCCTTGGCCAGACAGGGAGAGGACCTCAGGCCTCTGGAAGAGGAGAGAGAGTTCTAGATGGCCAGGGGCAGGCAGCAGAAGGTTAATTACCCATTGGGGAAGACAGTACCTGATCTCAGCTATCTTACCTTGTAGACCCCGAATGGCTGAGACCTAAACTACTGAAAGGGCCTGCTAGGTGCCTGGCCAGTGCTCCCTGACAAGTAGAAGTGGGAGCCAGGAGGGGTCAGGAGCTGCCTCTCCACAGGACTTCTCCGGAAGGGACGAAAGGCCCTGTGATGGGATTATAAGGATTTCAGTGATAGAGGCAGGTCAGGGGAGGTGATCTGTGCCCCGCAACTGATGTACCCCCTTGTCACCTGCCTCAGGAAACTGAGCCCTAGGACCGCCACTCTGAGTAAGAAAAGGATAAGGGGCTAGGGCTGAGGAGAAGCCTCAGCAATTAAGAGAAGACCAGGACTCAGTTCCCAGCACCCACATGGCAGCCAATAACCATCCATAGCTCCAGTTCCAGGGGAATTCAAGACCCTTTTCTGACGTCTACAGACATTGCATGCATGAGTACACTTTCGTACATGTAGGCAGAAGACACACACGTGTGGGCGCATACAAGAAAAGCATAGGGAGGGGACAGAGAGCGTACCCCACATGTGGGGATCCTTTGCCAAAAGACACCCCAGCTTTGTGGTTTTAAATTTCCTTCTAATTTGGGGAGAGCAGCAGCACTCTCGGACCCCCTCTGAGTGTTTTAGGGAGATGGTAATGGTCTTCCACTAAAATAATTCAACCAACACTATAATTTTAGTGCCACCATCAAAATGAAATAACGACTGTTTACTGTGTCACACCTTTCAAATGACCTTCATTTGAATACAAATTGTGGCTTGAAATTCTAAAAGCTCCTCAGCTCCAGAAGGCTGCAAAACACCTCTGAGGAAGGCGCGCTCTTCAGAGCTGGAGGAGGACCCAGGAAACGGGAGGGGAGCAGAATCTGGACGCACAGCGCCCCGCAGCCTCCTCCTACTTCTCTCTGGAGCCCCTCAGCTTGCTTCCCGCTCCCTCCTGCTGCCGTCCCATCCTCTACTTCTCCAAGTGCAAGAGAGAAAGAGAGAGAGAGAGAGAGAGAGAGAGAGAGAGAATATACGTGTATGTATATGTGTGTATGTGTATATGCATGTGTGTATTTGTTTGTGTGGAAATGTGTGTATGTGTATTCGTGTGTGTATTTGTGTGTATGTGTGCATGTGTGCTTGTGTGTGTGTACAGGCCTGCATGTATGCAGAGGACAGAGAACAACCTCAGGTATTGTTCCTTAAGTACTGTATGGTTCTTTTGTTTGTGTTTTGAGACAGTCCTTTGTGACATACAACTTCACCAAGTATGCTAGGCCAGCTAGCCCACAAACTCCAGGGGCGCCTCTGTCTCTGTATCCCCTAGACTGGGATTCTGAGCACAAGCCGCCGTGCCCATGAGGGCTGAGGACAAACTAAGGCCTGTGGGCTCACAAGACAAGCACTGCCAGCAGAGCCATCTAGCATCCCACCCAGACATGAACGTGTGTGTGTGTGTATGTGTGTGTGTGTGTGTGTGTGTGTGTGTATGAATGTACTGTCTGCATGTAGGTTGGTGCACCCGTGTCGTGCAATGCCGCGGAGGTCAGAAGAGGGCATTGGATTCCCCTGGAACTGGAGTCAAAGATGATTCTCAGCCATCATGTGGGTGCTAGGAATCAAACCCAGGTCCTCTCCAAGAACAGTCCTAGCGTTCTTAACTGCTAGGCCATCTCTCCAGCCCAGACATAAGTCTTATTCAGTTTTGTGCCCATGTATTCCACCCCAATGAATAACTATTACGCTGAAATTTCATTTCTAGAAGCTTCCTAGCCTCAGAAACAAAGTAAGTCTTGTCGAAAACAGGCTGTGGCTTTTGTCATAAATGAAAACTGATTTAGAACACAGGCCTGGTTATTTTCTTACTAACCTGACTTGAAGCAAGCACTTCATGTCTCTGAGCCTTAGTTTCCATGTCTGTGAATCAGCAATGATAGATGCCATCCACCTAGCAGGCCTCTGTGAGGAGTGAATGACTCTGTGTACATTAAAAAGCTTAACCCAGGGCTGGGCGTGGCAATGCATGTCTTTAATCCCAGCACTCAAGAGGCAGAGGCAGGAATACCTCTGTGAAATAGAGGCCAGCCTGATCAACATAGTGAGTTCCAGACCAGCTGGGGCTATAGGGAGACCCTGTCTCAAAAAGATGAGGAAGAAGGAGGAGGAGGAGGACGAGGAGGAGGACAAGGAGAAGAAAAAGCAACAGCTTAAGCACCAATATATTGACAATCACCAATATAAACCAGCTGATACCACACCTGTTAAACACATACAATGTCCCCAGTTACTGTAGACAGCCACCTGCTGCTGCCATCCTGTCTGTCAGCTTCCTCTCAGTAATAGCACCCAGCACCACCTCTCTCCCACCCAGTGCCCCTGCCTGCTATTTGCGTGGCGTGGGTCTGGAGTGTTTTCTGCCCTTGCTGCTCCACTGGACCACCCTGCCCAGTGCATGCAGGGTGCTCCTTATGGTGCATGCAGGCACCTGGCCTGTTCCGAATGCCCAACTTGCCAGTGAGCCTGTCTCTCAAACGCAGATCCCTCAAGGCAGGACTTCTCACCCCCAGGTCCTCTCTCTGGAGCCAACAGAATCCCATGTCTGCTGTCACCGCAAAGGCCAAGGGTGAGGGGAGACTTCAGCCCTTCCTGTCAGCCACCACATAGCCCCTGAAAGGATCCCAGGCTGGAGGTCCAGGCCCTTCCCTGTCCCCTGCATTCCTGCTTCTTCTGCTCCTGACCTCTGAGGCCTCTCTCCCTGGAGCACAAGAAGACCCCCAGAGGGTTTCCTCTGCAGACACTGCATTCTTTCGTCCCAGCTGATGAAGCTGCAGTCCTGCACTAACTACAGTGCGCTTTCCAGAGACTCTGGTCTCCACCTGAAACAGAACATCACTCAGCCCTGGAGGGGAAGGAAGCAGCAGACTGCGGGCTACAGCGGGGCAGCCCAGGGTCACCATGCTCAGCGAAAGAAACCAGGAGCCAAAAGCCTCGGGGAGCTTCCTCCAGAGGGCTAGAGAGGTGGATGGCGCATGGCTAAGGGCACCAGCTGCTCTTGCAGAGGACCCAATGGATTCCCAGCACCCACATGGCAGTTAACAACCGTCTGTAACTCTAGTTCCAGGGGATTCAATACCCTCTTCTGACCTGCACAACATGGTGCACCTACCCACATACAAGCCACACACTTGTACACGTAAAATAAAAATAATAAAGCATAAAAAAAGATATTTCCAGACTCAGATTAGGGGTAACAGGGGCTCGAGTAGGTCTGGAGAGACTGGGAGTGGACGGCTAAAGAGGACATGGTTTCTTTTAAGGGCAATGAAAATGTTCTAAAACTGATTGTAGTGACGGTTACACGACTATCTGAATACGCTAAAAGCCACTGAATCTCGTACTTTAAGTAGATGAATTCTTCCTTATCTAAGTTCCATCCCATAAAGTAGTTAATGCTCTCCAAGCAGGTTCCTTCCCCTCCCGCCACACCCCAACCAGCCTCACCTGCCGTCACTCTAACCTACCTGTCCCTCAAGGCTCATTGCCCATTTGACCAATGATAGCTAGCCACCTAGAATTCAGGAGCAAACAGCAGGCAGGCCTTGCTCCCAAGGAGCCCCAGGGCTGGTGAAAGGCCCAGGGTCCTTCAGAGGGCACCCGGGAGCCACATTCCACTCTGCAGATCTTGGGTTGTCACTGAAACTTCTGGGGTTGGTTCTTGACTCTTGAGTCATCCTCTTGAGAGGATGCCGATTCCCTCAGGGGAAGGTCAATGTCCTTCTTCCTGTGCCCCCAGGCTCACCCTGTGCTACGTGAAGACTGTGATGCAACCTTCAGAAAGCCTGGGATCCTCTCCCTGTGGGTGTGTTTGGGCAGCCTTCAGTCTGCCAGAGAAGCCTTCCTGAGTGAGGTCCTCCCCATCAGCGAATCCCCCTAGCAAGAGCCTCCACCAGTGGGATCCTCCCCTACTGAAATCCTCTCCCAGCAGAGTCCTCCCTTAGTTGAGGTCCTCCCCCAAAGAGGTCTTCCCTCCACAGGGTCCTCTCTAGTGGGGTCCTCGTTCAGCAGAGTATTCTCTCAGCAGGATCCTCTACAGCGAGGTCCTCTCTAGCAAGGTCCTCCTGCAGTGGAATCCTCCCGTGAGGTCCTCCCTTGCCAGGATCTTTCCCCAGTGAGGTCTTTCCCTCGGTGGAATCTTTCCCCAGCCCAATTCTGCTCCAGTGGAATCCTCCTCTTCGAGGTCCTCCCCCAGCA
The DNA here is from genome assembly GCA_009823505.1 of Rhizomys pruinosus. NCBI lineage: Eukaryota > Metazoa > Chordata > Mammalia > Rodentia > Spalacidae > Rhizomys > Rhizomys pruinosus. The sequence continues at coordinate 1,937,178 of VZQC01012024.1, read as the reverse complement.
GGGTCCTCCCCTGGCAGGGTCCTCAATAAGTCATCAGGTCAACTTATCAAAAACTTAACTTCCTGGGGATAGAGAGAGAGGGCTCAGCAGTTGTGAGCACACACTGCTCATCCAAAGGACTCAAGCTCAGCTCCCAACACCCAGATTAGGCAGCTCACAACAGCCTACAGCTCCAGGGATATCCAAGGCACTGTACACACACACACACACACACACACACACACACACACACACAATTTTGAAAATTAACTTGTGTTTTACAGACTCACCAGAAGTATGGAAGGGAGGTGGGACTAAGACTGTGTAGCTCAGTAGTAGAGCGTGTATCTCACATGCACCAGACCCGGGATTTAGTCCTCCCAGAAAAGTAAATAAAAAATAAAATGGGAAAAAGGAGGTTCCCTTGCCCTCTCTTATCTGTTCCAACGAACTGTATTTGACTAATACCATTCACACATACACACATACACACACACACACACACACACACACACACACACACACACACCAGAAAGACAATAACTGGCCTGTGTTTCTAGGCTGGAACAAGACCCTTTGGCTGCCTACAGAGCTGTCTCCGTGACCACACAGACAGGGCTCTTCTGGATGCTGAGCTCCAAGTTTCTCGCACAACCTGGAGGGCAGAGCCCTGGGAAATTCTGATTTGGGGCAGACCTCTAATGGTGGCAGATGGGGCCTTGAACTGGATTTAATTAGATTTTAAACAAAGAAATGTAATCTTCTCTGTGCCTTGGAAGGACTCCAACCTGACATTAAGGGGGATTCTCCAAGATGATGAATTCATATCTGCCTCACTGGCCCAGGCACAATTCCTGGACTTGGCGACACGAGAAGGATTGAAAAACAGGGCCGAGTGGAAAGTGCTGTGACTCCAAAGCTCCTGCTGCTTGGGGGATGCCAGCAAAGAAAGGAAAGACTGAACGAAAAGGATTATAGAAAATGTTTCCAAACCCAGGAAGGATCTTGAGCAGAGAAGAGAATGTTCAAGAAAAAATAAACGCTGTGAACAGGAGAAAGTGGAGATCCTATTATAAATGAATGAATGAAAATCTGTGTGTGTGTGCGCACGCGCGCATGCATGCGTGCGTGTGAGTGTATGTGTGTGTGTGTGTGTGTGTGTGTGTGTGTGTGTACATTCACGGCATACCCAGAGATCAACAGTGAGTGTCTACTCCTACCTCCCTCCACCTTTTCAGACGGGGTCTCACCCGCTGACTGGTCCAGCTGGCCAGCACTGACTGGTCTAGTCAGTGTGCCACCTAGTCAGGTGCCGGCCCTGCTTTACCAAACAGCTGCTTCTGACTCACTGTTCAAATCAAGCCGAGTGGCTCAGGGATGACTTGCTGGCTGATCACACTGGCTTCCTTGGAAGACAGAGCTCTCACAGAGGTCTAAAGGACAGATTCAAATTCTCAGAGTCCTTTGCAGTTGCCAGGGCTTAGGTAGGTGACTGGACAGCAGTGAGAAACTCTGACTAATAAGATGGCAGGGTTAGGAACCCACCACAGGAGATGGACAGAGAGAATTTCAGTTTGATGGGCTCTGAGATGGCACCACTGCAGGGCACCAGAATGGAAACTCGTGACCAGGGTCTCTTGCCCAGTCTGATGAGCACAGCTTTTGCGCAGGTGGCCACAGTTCTTGGCCTGGACAATCTGCAGAGACATGCAAGCACGGGACAGGAGTCCTGCCTCCTCGCCACCTCCCCCTGGGCAGCCTTCCAGCCTGCCCTTGGGACCCAGGAGGACATTGAGTGGCCTTCACGGGAAGCAGCATGGACAGAAGGGGCAGACAAGTGTCACCTTTCTATAACATCTCCTCACTTGAAAGACAGCCCTCCACTCCGGAATAGAGCCTTACAACGGGATTACGGCATCCATCCCTCAGCTTGTTTAAGAAGAATTGCTTGTCTCCAAGTGCAGGCCACGGTACTGTGTACCACCCCATCTAGAGTTTATTTTACATTAAATCTCCAAGCCAGAGACCCTCTTGTTGGTCTGCATGAAGCAGAGTTATGGGGCCAAGTGTTTTTAAAAATAGATGCAACTCCAGACCCCAAGGAACTAAAGGGACATTATGGGAACACACAACTGTATTGTTTTGTTACTGTATGAAAAATTGGATTCTCTGCCTCCAATTTTCCCCTCCTGCTCCCAGCCCCTCCCTCTCCTCCTTTCTCACCTGAGACGCTGCCGTGGCTCCTGGCACTGAGAACAAGATATATTACGGAGCAGAGCAGACCACATCAGCTCCAGGGTCCCGAGCTGCCGTGCACACGGTGCGGGGGCCCTGGCTGGCAGGCTCCCGTCCTCCTGCTCACACAGAGAGCCGTCATTCTAGGCTGAATGACAAATGAGCCCCTCAGCTTCCAGCTGGACTCGAGGTGGCATTTCACCACAGGATTCCCACAAATGCTGGTCCTGACATGGACAGTTCTTTCTCTTTTTTTTTTTTAATTACATTTGTTTATTGTGTGTGGTTATATATGTATGAATATGTGTATGCTGTGTGACATGTATGTGGAGAGCAGAAGAAAACTTGTGGGAATTGGTTCACCACCTTGTGCGTCACAGGTGTCGAACTCAGGTCGTCAGGCCTGGTGGCAAGGACCTTCACCTGCTGAGCCATCTTGCCGACCCAAGGGAAGTTTTGAGGGGCAAGGAGCTTCAGATACATGATTGTTTTCTCTGGTCAGATACCATACGCACAACAGCAGTGGTTCTAGCTTTGACCCACACCAGCCGCCGTAGGAGGAGTAAGATGGCTCCTTCATCTACTCTCATGGCTTAGCACCCAAAACACCACAGTTCAGGTGAGCCATGAGTACTTAGTATCATAATGGCCCAACAGGGAAACCATTTCATCTGGGTAAGACACTAGGAACCATGCCCAAAATGGAGAACAAGGGATCCAGGGGTATGGACTCACTTCTGGGGTTTTCCACAAGGATTAAAATCTCATTGTCCAAGTGGAATTACTAGCAGCTGGTGGGATGGCTCAGTCTACACAGAGCTGACCTCACAAGCATGAGAACACATGTAAAAATCCAGCCGTGTGCCCAGACCCATCACCCCAGCATTGTGCGGACAGAGAGGGGAGGGTCCGTGGGCTAGGTCCAGGTTCAGGGAGAGATCCATCTCGGGGGAATTAGGCAAATACTGCTGAAGCAGGACACCTCCCAGCCTCCTGTGGCCTCCATGCACATGCAAGCAGGGCACCCACTCACCCCCAAATTAAGGAAAAATAAAATTCAGCAAGGTCCAGGCATGGAGATGTGAAGTTGGAATCCCACTGTAAACACACGCTTTAGTAGGAATGGAATTGTGTGACACGTGATATAAAGTACCCTAGTCAAACTCAGAAACCAAGGACAGAGCTGTGGTGGTCAGAGGCTGAGGCCAGGGTTTGGGAATTACTGATTGATGTGTGTGGTATGGGATATGAGATATGATATGTGTGTGGTATGGGATATGAGATATGATATGGGGTATGAGATAACTCAATGGTTAAGAACACTGACTGTTCTTCCAGAAGACCAGAGTTCAATTCCCAAGACCCACATAGCAGCTAAGAACCATCCATAACTCCAGTTCCAGGGGATCCGACACCCTCTTCTGATCTCCATGGGCATGGCCTCTCTGGGCAGGCAATACACTCCTACACATAACAGATAACAGTGCTGTAGTATTCTCTTTAAAAGTCTGTGGAGACAGAACTCATGTTGAGTGCTCTTACTGAAATCATAGTGTCAGGATTAATTCATTTCATTTGTCAACTTCAGGAGATCTAGAGTCACCTGGGAGATGAGCCTGGGGCATGCCTGGGAGGATTGATTAGGTTAATTGAGGTGGGAAGCCCCGCCCACTGTGGGAGCACTTTCCCCTAGGCTGGGATGCAGGATCTCTATGAGTTCAAGGCCATCCTGGTCTACAGAGTGAGCTCCAGGCCAGCTGGGACTTAAAGGGAGACCCTGTCTCAAAAGTACCAAAAAAAAAAAAAAAAAAAAAAAGAAGAGAAGCGACCTGAGCATGAACATTTATCTCTCTTCTGCTTCCTGATTACAGATGCAATATGACCAGCTCCCTGAAGCACCTGCTCCCTTGACTTTACCACCGTGATGGTCCGTACCCTTAACTCTGAATCAAAATAAACCCTTTCTCCTTTAAACTGTTTTTGTCTGGATATTTTATCACAGCAACAGAGAAAGGAACTAAGACAATAATAATAAAAATAAAACTAATTAGACCCAGTGTGCATTTGGACACAGAGATCAAGTTCTCCCCTTACCACCTCAGCCAGAAGCACACATGCAATTCAGCTTTTGGATCCTTCCATCAACAATCCCTGGCCAAGGGCCAGGTCTCAAGATATCCAGGTGACAGGGGTCTGTACTTGGGAGGCTGAGGCAAGAGGACTCTGAGTTCAAGATCAGCAAGGGGGACCTAGGCCAGGTCCCAAGATAGCCAGGTGACAGGGGTCTGTACTTGGGAGGCTGAGGCAAGAGGACTGTGAGTTCAAGATCAGCTAGGAGGACCTAGCAAGATTCTGTCTCAAAACAAAAAGTGAAAGCAGGGTTGGAGTGGATTGAACCCACAGGCCCTGGGCTCAGTCTCTAGTACTCAGTAATAGTACTTCCCTGTTGCATAGTCCTAGAATAGAAGCTCAATGAAGGCAGCCCAATGCAGGTGCGAGTGTCCCAGAACCCTCCAGCAATCATGGAAGGTGGAGACACCGCATAATGTCAAACAGTAGTGTGCAAAAGTGCTTACTAAGCATAATCCTGTCTCCAAATGCAAAAAAAGGAAAAACTCAAACACTTGTCAAAGGTCAAATCGATACTAATTTACTCTAAGGTACGAGGAAGCGTCTTGGCCGGGTCTTTTTTGTCTTTATTAAGGACCGTTTGGCCAGGTATGCTGTGAGCGTGCGCAGGCCTTCTTCAGGTCACCTGGTATTCGCCCTCCAGTCTGTGTGTGCTCAATAATCCTCAGACAGGGAAACGGAGTTCCTGCCGGCTGCACCCGCGGGACAGGAGCTCTTTCCTGCACAGAAACCTGCTGCCCTAAGCAATCAGACTGTGCATCTCTGGGCCAAGTTCCAGCCCGCACCTCCAGTCTCCACCTCCAGCCCCTCTCCCCCCACATGGCCAGACACCCTGTAAGAGCCGTCCTCACAAAGCCTGGTACACACACACACACACACACACACACACACACGCACCCCTCACCAGAGTATTCCACCTTCTGCCCAGCACACACAGAGCCTTTCCCCAAGGCAACACCCCCGCCCCCCATGCCAGAGCGAAAGGCAGATGGAGCCAAGCCGCACCATGGTTAGCAGAGACGGTGCCATGGCTGAGCCTTTGGTAGGCGCTGCTTCTCCAGCACAACCCTGTCGCTTTCTCTCCTTCCTCCTTCAAGAGCTGGAAAATCCTGAGCATTCAGTCAGAGGTGGTGATTCCAGCCACAGACACATGACAAGTCTAAAAACTCACTGAACAAGGGGATGAGTGAGGGTCCTGAGTTCGATCCCCGGCAGGCATGTAAAAAACAAGGTGGGGAATAGTGGGCTATGCCTAGACTCCAAGTGTACAGGAGGTGGAAACAGACAGCCCCGGAAGTGAGAGGCTGTGTCTCAAAAAGCAAGGTAGAGGGGGCTAGAGAGATGCCTTGGTGGTTAAAGAGCACTGGCTGTTCTTGAAGAAGACCCAAGTTCGAATCTCAGCACCCACATGGCAGCTAACAACTGTCCATAACTCCAGTTTCGAGGGATCTGACGCCCTCTTCTGTCCTTTTCAGGCATTCCATGACATGGGTACACTTACATACATATAGGCAATACAAGCATACACATAAAATAAAAATGATACATAAAATATTAAAAAAAATTTTTTTTAAAGTGGAGGGCTCTTGAGGAAAAACCATAGGTATACACACACACACACACACACACACACACAGCCATTGACTATCACTGTATGTGTGTATGTACTTGTATGTCCTTGTTGATGTGTGTGTACACATATGTATCCAGATGTACATGTGTGTGCATGCAGAGGCCAGAGGTCAACGTCAAGTGTCCTCCTTTCTCCTCTGGCCCCCACCTTTTCTTTAGAGGCAGGGTCTCTCACTGCACCTGGAATCAATTGATTTGGCTAGGCTGGGTGAGGATGAGCTTTTGGGATCCAGATGTTACCACCCTCTTCCCAACAGACACCACACCTGGTTTTTCCAGGGGTGCTGGGGCTCAGAACTCAGGTCCACATCCTTGCACAGAGGCTCTTTACCAACCACGCTTCTCCAGCCCTGAGTGCTTTGTACTCTTTTCGGCTGGAGACCTATCCTCTCTGGAAGACACTGCCACTGCTGCCAACAGGAAGATGAGTGGGAAGGGCGGGGGTGGGCAGATCAGTCCTCGGCACCGCTGTGTTTGCAAACCGCTCAGGAGATGAAAATTCTAGACTTTCTACTCATTCTTCGTCCTCATTAAAGTCACAGCAGAACGACACAGACACAATCACATCATCTGCTGCTGGTTGATTACCTTTTTAGAAGTGTAGTGACACGCAGCCACAGAGGGGCTGCTCCAAACACCCCCACACCCAGCCACCTACGGGAGTTACTCAAGGAGAGCAGAGAGGAGCGAGGCACAGGGCAGACAGGCGCCCCATAGTGCACTGCTTCTCCGAGAGCCTCGGGGCTCCACTCGCTCTGCCTGTGACCTTCAAAGTCCTCTCCGTCTCCATTTCATGATCCCTGGCCCTCTGAGGGCCACAATGGAGCCAGCTGCCAGGTGACAACCAGCCATGCTACTTCGGGAGGGAAAGGGGCCTCCCAGACTCTCCCAGGAGAGGAGTCTGACCTAGACAGCCTTCCCTCCCAGTGACCAGGGAATGAAGTTCAGGGACAGATGGCCAGCTGGCCAGGTCTAGAGCAGGGATGGGGCAGGCAGGTGACAATGGCTCCTGCTCACACTTAAGTATCCTGGGGCGTACACAGCCCAGCCCTTCTCCAGGGAGCTGCTCAAACTCCCCCGAATCTTCAAAGTCACCAGATCCTTCAGACCTCATTGGCACCACCAGGCCCTGCACTGACTTCATTGCTAGACCTCGGAGTGAGCCCCTCCCAGCTGGAAGTCCCCAACTGTCATCACTGTCACCAATGCTGTTTTCCACCTGCCCCTGCCCCCCCAATCCTCCTGTCCCTCCCAGATCCTGCTGCCTGGTATGGCATTTGCAACTCCCCCACCTCCCCTCACCATACACACACACACACACACACACACACACACAAAGAGTGCTCGTGGCATGTCAGGTGGAAGAGCTGGGAAAGGCCCAGCATACACGGGGTTACAGATGCACTAAATATGAGCCAAAAAAGCTCAAACAGTAACACCAAAATAAGAACATGTAGCAAGTGAAAACTGGCTTTCTATCCATGTCCTTAAAGTTCCAGAAGATTATTATGTTTTATGTAACAAAAACAAATTCCTAATTTAAAAGGGGATTACAGATTAGTGGCTGACCAGAACTAGAAACAGTAGGGGGGCTGGTGGGGGGCTGTGCCCACCAAGGAAGGCAGAGGTGAGGGAGTCACTGGGGGACCAAGAAAGTACATGGGGGGGCTGGTAGGGGGCTGTGCCCACCAAGGAACGCAGAGGTGAGGGAGTCACTGGGGGACCCAGAGAAAGTACATGGGGGGCCTACACTAGCTTTTCTTTTTCCTGTCACAATTTAGTGCTTTCAGAATAAACACTTTTATTTATTTTATGTGTATCAGTGTACTGCCTGCACAGATCTAAGTGCACTCATGTTGAGCAATGCCCAAGGAAGTCAGAAGAGGGCGTCGGATCCCCTGAAACTGGAGTTACTAGCCGGTTGTTAGCTGCCATGTGGGTGCTAGGAATTGAACCTGGGTCCTCTGCAAGAACAGCCAGTGCTCTTAACCACAGAGCCATCTCTCCAGCCCCTGAATCAAAACTTTAAACTTGACCATGGTACGGTCTGTGCCTGGTGTGGAGGAAGCACACAAGGTCTGCAGGGTAAGCCTGAAGCAGCTGGGAGGACCATAAACCCAGCTTTCCTCTGTAAACACAGAAAGAACCTCAGGAGCCCAGCCCCTGCTTCATTAGTCTTCAGAGGACCCCCAGTGGGCGGTGTCCATCCCATAGCACAGGGAGGGGAAACTGAGGCATGGAAAGTGTGCATGACTGTCCTGCCAAGCCAGAGTCCGCATCCCCGCTAAGGACCACCAGTACCGTCACGACAGCCCCTCTCCCAGCCCTGGAGTGGCTTCAGGTGAGGAGTCTGCCCCTGGTCACAGGGAGGCCATAGGACCTCCCGCCTGACCCTCCCTCCCCAAACTGCCTCACTTTCACAGCACCCAGCTTCCAGGGCCCCCTCAGGTCTCGGGCTCCACTGTCACCTTCAGGAGCTCTACCCACCTGCCTGCCCAGGCTCTGGGCTCAATCCTGCCCTGTCACCTGCTCTCCTCCACCCTCCCCATCAGTAACATGACCCAATCCAACAGGACGGGTACCCCTTGCAGGAGATGAAATAGCTAGGAGAGCCCTGCCTCCCATGTGTCCCCGCCACCGTGCCGACCCTGTCTGCTCTACCTACCACAGCCAGCAGCTCTCTAAGGCCAGGTCGCCGCCTCTCTGAATCAAGGTTAAAGAATAAACCCTTTAAAATGGTCCCTACTTCAAAAGCCAGAAAAGTCTTTGGAGACAGACCCCCGCTAACCGGTGCAGCCCCATCCCAGGCCTCCCCGGGACTGCAGCTCTGCACTCACACCCACATCCTCTCCCTGAGGCATTCGCACATTCTGTTCCCTTTGCCATCCCACTCTTCCCAGCGTCCTCTATGGCCTCCAGTAGCAGGGCATCCCCTCGTCTTCCTTCAGGTCTACACTTACAGAGCACTGTCCTCCCTGGCTCATCAGGTTGGATCCCCCTGTGCCGGGGACACACCCCTTCATCATATTTACTGTTGGCTGCTATTTGTCGGCACTGGCTAGCATAGTACGTGGCCAGTCAGCAGGACACACATGCTGTCAGACCAAAGGATTTGTAAAGCCCCTGTGACCCCCAAGGGGTCACAGGGATATAACCAGGCTGCCTCTGCAATCTTTCCAGTCAATGACAAGGGGAGAGTCAGTCCTGCAGTCAGGATTTCTACTCTTCTCCCAACCCCAGAGCACGAGGCAAGTCAGGACACCATGAGCCTGACTCTCCCCAGGAGAACGCACCAGGCCACATTAAGAGCAGTTTCCTCCCCGCAGGAGGAGGCTGCTACCTCTCCAGAGGTGCCGTCCAGAGAAGGGCACCTGGTAGAATTCTTGGGGTCTACAGTCCAGAAGGAAGGGGACTGGGCTCTGCCACAAACCCAGCAAGCCGCCGCATGCTTCTGGTCCTGCTTGGCAGTTCATCGGTGCTCTGCGAGTTAATGCCTTATTATTAGTTTGCATATTTATAACTCGCCCTCCAGTTATTAACGGTGATATAATGCCAACTGAGAAAACCAAGGGACCTCAGAAATATTTACATAGCAGCATAATTAAGACTAAAAGCTGAGTCACGAAGGGAGAAAATAGGACATTCCAGCTTCACCCCTGCTCTAAGGCCCTCCGAGATTAGAGCCTGGCAGAAGACTGCCATGCCTTACCTTGACTACCCTAGGCAGTGGGAGACCGCCCTCTAGGAAACGCAGAGCTGCCTGCCTCAGAAGTCTCTGCCAGACCCCCACAGCCAGCTGCAAGCACCAGGCCTGCTCCAGAGCCCCTGACCACACTGACACCCCAGAGGCCAGAGGACAACCCCAGGCGTCAGTCCTCAGGAGCTGTCCACCTTGGTTACTGAGATAGGGTCTCTCACGGGGACCTGCAGCTCCCCAGGTCATCTAGACTGGCTGGCCGAGGACTCCCAGGGATCCCTAGTCTCTGTCTCCCCAGTGCTGAGACTACAGGTGCACAGCACCACACCCAGCTTTTTATGGGGATCTGAGGATTGGACTCAGGTCTTCATGATTGCACTTTACCACTGAGCCACCTTCCCACTTCCCATGGCTTCTTCTCAGAGCTATCTTTGAAAAGAAGAAGAAAGAAAACAGGCTTTTAAAGTGGGGGAAGGGGATCTAAGACATAAATGAAATGCAGCTATGCAATGGAATATTATTCACCCACAAAAAGGATGAGGCTTCAATGCATGCTACAATACAGACTCCAGGAAGTGGAAGAACCAATCAGAGACGAGGAATGCTGTGAGTCTTTTGCATACAGGGTTGGTGAGAGGATACATCACTGATGGTTTAGAGGTGTGCAGGGAGAGGGGTCAGGTGCAGGGCTTTCCCTTAGGGCATACAAATATCTTACAATTGACTATGGTGCTGGTTACATAATTCTGTGACTATACAAAAAGGCCCTGAACTGTCATATGGGTTGATTTGGGGCTGGAGAGAGAGCTCAGCGGTTAAGAACCTGCACTGCTGTGGCAGCATCCGCATAGAGCATCTCACAACTACCTATCTACCTCCAGCTCCAGAGGATCGGCCACCCTTTTCTGGCCTCTGAGGGCCCCTCCATTGATGTACACACACACACACACACACACACACACACACACACACACACACAAATTAAAAATAAAATAAATCTTATCTTTAATTGGGTGAGTTTTATGGAATGTGAATTATGCTGCGATTAGACGGTAGAGCAGGTTGGGTGGGGCCCCCTGTTGCTCCTGGGGCAGGTTGGGTGGGGCCCCCCTGTTGCTCCTGGGGCTCCAGACTCTTCCCCAGCAGCCTCATCAAGATCAGCCTGCACCAGGCACCTGGGCTGCATGCCGACCTCACCCCTGCCCCTCCATGGCTGCCTCTCCTCCCTCCCCACCTGCATGCCAGCCACATAAACTGCTACCCAGAGCCCCAGAAAACTCCCAGGACTGGAAATTACATTCCACAGGACACAAGAAGCAAGCAGTAACTAACGGCAGACCCGAGGCATCTCGCTCGCAATAAATGTCATCCTGTTTGCTTCTGGAAGGGCCTCTGCTCTAGCTAATACTGCATTCAGCCTCCATCCAGCCTCCGTCACTGCGATATGCAAATGCAGCTTTTGTCACCACAGCACTAACTCTAATAACCCCCAAAGTGGAAATGTTCCCATAAAAACCGCCATAAAAGCCCCTTGTTTTATCGCCAGCTAAGTTTTCTTTGCTTGTTGTCAGGACTTTCTCCGTGCTGCTGATTAGCTAACAGGCAGCCGGTGTTTCCTTTCCTTTGGAGAAAGCCAGGCACAGTCACCAGCCTGTGCCCCCTCCATCTGGAACCACCCTTCCCTCAGCTGCCAGCACTGCCCAACCCCCTCCGAGCCAGAGGGGCTTATAAACCACATTCGCCTCCCCCACCACGCGTGGAAAGGCATTACCTCTGTGCTGCTTTTTGCACTCTGCGTTCAAATGGGAATATAAAAACCAGCCTTATTTATAACAACAGAGTGCCTCTGCTCCTTGGGTTAGCGCTGGCTGTGTGACACACACACACACACACACACACACACACACACACACACAGGAAAACACAAATACACACAAGTACATATTCAAACAGATGCACACAGGAACACACAAACACAGACATATAAGCTTGCTTGTATCCCCACACACAAACATATGCATGGATACATACACACATACACTCACATGAGGTACACAAACACACATGTACATGATCAAACACATACACACATGGGCCCACAACATACACCAACTTGTATGAATGAATGAACACAGATGGACACACCTATAAGCACAGACACACTCATATGCAAGATTGTATACGCATGCGTGCACATAGCCACACATGTACAAGCTTGTATGTATGAGTACACATGGACATACACACAAGCTTATATGCATGCATGCACATAGGCATACACGTGCAAGCTTACATGCAAGCTTGCATACATCAGTGCACACAGATGAACATACAGAAGTTTGTATGCATGCATAGACACATTCACGTGCAAGCTTCCATGCATGAATGCACACAGATGCATGCACACACAGGAGCTCCTATGTACACATTCATAAGGGCACATATTCAGCACACATGTTGTGCTGCTTTTCCCAAACAGCTTCCATGTAGGGCTCCTAAGAACTGGGCCTGGCCCAGCTCTCTGTGTCTTGGTGGAGACACTCCCTGTCTTCCCTGCCAGGACCATGCATCTGGGGAAGAGAGGACTAGGCAGGTCTCCCAGATGAGACCTTCCCTCTTCACCTCTCAAATGCTGCTCAAATGTCCTCAAATGGGAGGAGGGCTTCAGACCCCTTCACACAAGACGGCTCTCCACTCCAGTTCTTACAGAAAACAAGATGGAAGGTGCTTCCCTGTCTCCACCCACAAAGGGATGGAAATTTATAGGTCCTCCTTCCAGAGAATTCTGAGGGGCACCCCACAGGCCAGACACAGGACCTAGTCCTTCTCCAGAGACACCCTGAGGAGCAGGAAGGGAGAGACAGAACATCTTCTTCCAGGCTTTCCACTAAACTCACAACAGTTTCAGATGAAGCACAGAGCTGAAGGACAGCATCTTTCCTGGGATCTATGATGTCCTCCAAGCCTGGCAGAACCGACCGACAGGGCGTCCGGAGGAGCCCCCTTGCTGTACCCTGACCCAGACCCTCAGGAGCTGTGCTCCTTGCCAACAGTTTGGGCTAAGCTCAGGTAACCTCAGGATCACGCAGAGCCTTAGCCCTCATAAGGATCCCCCATCCCTTACAGGACAGTGGGAACAGGGCCTACAGGGAACAAGAGTCTTGGCTCCTCTTTCTCTCTACCTGGGTCAAGGGCACCTACTGTGGCCCCTCTTCTGCCCACTTGGTCTTCAGACCTGATGACAACATCCTGCCCACCAGCCTTGGCCCTCAGCCCAGACCCAATCAGGTGTGGACAGTGACAAAGACCACAGGCAGGTAGAGACCAGTGTCTCCTTCCAGCATCTGATGCCCTTACAGGGGGAGTTTAAAGGTCATGGTCAGCACCGGCAGATATAATACACCAAACCTCTGAGCTGAGGCTCATCTCACAGGCATTTAATCCAAGCATAGCCACGCCCTAAAGAAAGGTTTGTCATTTAATCCAAGCATAGCCACGCCCTAAAGAAAGGGTTTGTAGGTCACCTCTCCAGTGACCTACAAATCATGCCGGCTTCCGCTGGGAGGGGCAGGAAGGGATGGGCAGACTAGTGGGGAGCTTAGAATAGGGATGGGCCCAAGCTTAGACCCTGAAAGAAGGGGAGGAAGCAAGGCAGGGAGGTAGAGAGGCAAGAGGGGGCATCTGAGGACCCACGTCCCAGCAAGGCAGCAGGAAAGGACACCCCAAATGGGAAGACAGTCCTGCGATCTTTCAGAGACCTTGTCTGCTGGTACCCACAGCACAGGGCCCACGTACTCAAGCTCAGAGCATACTGAGCGACTTAGGTAAGATGTTTCACAAAGGCTCAAAGCCTGTGAAGACGGACGCCAGCAGGTCCCTGTGTTCCTGTGCAAAACTAACATCACGAGACACTCGGGTGAACAGGAAAAGGCCTGCCAATCAGACACCGGAGAAGGGCAGCTGAGAGAAAGCAGAGATGCCCATGCTGGCTGCCCCTAGACTGGGCAGAAGGGAGAATGCTGCTGCCTCCGCCCCACCACACTGTGCCTGCAGCCATCTCTGAAAGGTCAGCCCCCACCTTGTCTGTCTTAGACACTGGGTGCCACTGTAGCGTGTCCAAGCTGGGCTACTTCAGTGACACTGGGTGCCACTGTAGCGTGTCCAAGCTGGGCTACTTCAGTGGCATTTATGTCCCTTGACAGCTGAGAATGAATGTGCTCAGATCAATTCAATCAATCCCCTCAAAATGTTAAAAACCTAAGAAAGGTCACTGCCAGCGAGTATTTGTTTCAGAAGCATCACCTTTTCCTCCTCCCCCTCAAGCTATGTGTCAAAGAGCCCCAGAGCCCCAGACCCTGACACACACCTCTTGGCCCCTAAAGCCACAGGACCAGGGTGGGCAGACCCAAGGCCAGGCAGGAATCTCAGCACAGAGTAGCAGTCCACTTGATACCCAGCCAGTACCCCAATGCACTGTGGTCAAGATGTTGAGGGTGACCAGGCCGTGGCTCCTGAATCGGCAGAGCTGCCACCCCTGGGGTGAAGGCAGCAGCCCTCACAAAGTCTGACCTGCAGCTCCCATGTCAGGCCCTTCGGCTGTCCTGTGCTCAGCTTCCAGTGTGTTTTCTTGAGAGACTCTTCAGCACCTCACAATGGAATCCCTCCTTGACTAACGGAGCTGGTTTCTAGGGCTCACATGGAGGGTCTGAACCTACGGCCCAGGCCAGACACTACTTCCAACCCTTCCTAAAATCAGGCCATTAGAAAAAATAAGTGAAATGAGAATTAATTCCAGAAACTCCCTACTAAGCATCACCATCTACAATCAGAAAGAGCTTAGCTATAAAATCTAGTTACAGATGTTTCTGCCCAGAATGCCTGGGCTCAGAATCCCAGTTCTCCCACTATCTATATGAGGCTGACCTCTCTAGAGAAGCCTGTCTCTTCATGTGTAAAAATGGAATGACAGAATCAGATCTCATAGGGTCATTACCTGGGATAAGTATGTCATATATGTAGGATATAAAATGCTTACAGTCAGGTTGGTGAGATGGTTCATCAGATAAAGGCAAGTGCCAACAAACATCTGCTGGCCCCCCATACATGCCCCTGACTTGCTGAGCCTGCCCCAAGCCCTATGACACAAAGGCCCAGTGGACTCTGCCCACAGAAGTCCCCGTCTGGCTGGTGGATAGACTGGTAAACACATAAATCCGTGTCCTATGTGATAAGACTATTCTGGAGGTATTCTCGGAGTACCGTGGGAGCACAGGGGATGAGTGATTAATTTTGCTTCAGGGTTGGGGAGTCTTTGCAGAGGAGCTGACATTTGAGCTGGACTTTGAAAGACGAGCTCTCCACAGAACTAAATCTGGCCCCAGTGCCAATAGCAGCCTGGAAAATCAATCCTGTGGCCCAGAGGGGAGCGATCAGCCACAGTCTACCTCCTGAACTCTCCTTGCCCCGAGGGCGCCCCGCCGCCCCGCAGTGCCCGTGCCCAGGCTCTCTGGGGACCCTGGACTGTGTTTCCATGCACAAGGTGACGTCATTTCTCACTGCCTGGCCCTGTCCGCTGGCCCCCAGCTTTGAGCTCTTGCTTTCAGGCAAACTCCCCTGGTCTCTCCCTTGCATCTTCTCCCCCTAGTAGTAATCATCACGCCCTTGGTTAAATGGCATCCTACCTTTAGAGACTGCTTTACACATCTGAGAGAGAAGCGGTAAATGGCAGTCAAGGCAGAGTTTCATTTCAGCCTGGACACTGAAGTGAGCAATTGCTGTGGGCCTGGGATGATGACTAGACAGAACTCTTAGAACGGGATCTGGGAAACAGTGATACCTTTGAGTAAAGGCTCCTGCCCAGCCCGGCACCCAGGACCCTCTGCTGTGGCCAGCAGCTTGAGCTACTTCGCGATAACAGGGTGGGTTGGAATCCTGGCTCTGCCACGTGCTGGCTGTGTGACTTCCAGTAAGCAGCTTAATAAAGCTGGAAGAGCAGGGACCCTCGAGGGGGCCGCCTCCCAGGCCGTGGAGAAGAGCTTAACACCTGCCCCTCGATGCCCACGTGCCATCAAGTCACCCTCAGCTAAAGTCGCTACTTTTCCTAAGTCTGGCTGTTTCCTTGGCACCTCACTTCCGGGCCAGGCCCTCCCTGGCCCCGGGCACTTGCATCCCCACCCTAACTGCATGGACCCAGCATCTCCACAGGTACCCTGGGACACACTCCTGACCATCTGATTCTCAGCTGCCGTGGGCCTGATCCCAGGAAGTGGCTTTATCCAGCCCAGGGTGAGCAGTGCTACTCAATGGCCTCACAGACCCTTCCACAGTACCCCACATCCTGTGGGGGGCCAGGCCCTATACTCTCCAAGCTACTCACCGACACACACGGTTCTCCCCTCAGTGTTGTCTGAATCGCTTATTGGGAGAGGATTCTAACCATTCTCTTCTTCCAGAACATACTGTATATGAATCCATGATTTCCCTTGGATATCGCTATAAATTTTTTCAATAGACACTGCACCGAGGATGAACATGTTTTGGGGACTCTGAAGAACCGTGGATGTTATTTTTGAATTGTTGGCAGCAAGGACTCCACCAAAATACTCAAGGTCAAGGGACCAGCGTGGTTCTAGGCAATGTGTACCTCTTAAAACAGTGACAAATATGTTATTTAATTTTAATGAGCTTTTTTGCATCTCAAATCTAATTACAGCATTATCAAGCACTGCTTTGAACTGCAGGTGGTTTTCTCATTACGTGTGCGAAGCTGCCACAAGCATTTCTCGTGAATACTAATAACTGCTTAATTTTACTATCCGCTTAAAAAATATATAAAAAAAAACTTTCAGCGACTTAGAAGGCTCAGCTTTATAAAGTATCCGTGGAGGGGAAGCCACATGGCTATGCAGCTTAATTAAAAAAATAAATACTGTATGTGGCCACCCTGGAGGGTGACAGCTCAGGAAGTGGCAGAGAGGCGGTGGACCCAGGGCGGGAGCAGATCCAGTCTCGGTATCTCAAAGGCTGTTTTATTGCAGGTTGATTGCATCACATTCAAATCCCCCAATTTGCTTGCAGTTCAGAGAGAATGGTTCCGTCAACAGATTTTCTGGGTGACGGACTTCAGTAATAGGCCTGGAGCCAGAGGTCTCTGGGGATGTACTCCAGAAGGCTGGTGTGTGGACAGGTCTGAGGAGATGACTGCAAGTCGTCCAGAAGCCATGAGAGACGAGTCTGGCTGCCTTGCGGCCAGGCTGGAATGGGGAGGGTGGTTGCAGCCACTGAGCCCAGCAGAGGGTGAGAAACTTGTCCGCCCCTAAATGGTGGGCGCTGAAGTCACAGCCACGACCGCCCACTGACGGGTCACTGCGATGTCTAGGGCTTTCGTGTTGTCTTTGTATTTGGACACAGGCTGCACTGGATCCTTTGTCCACCTGATTCCTGACTGGCATTTTCTCCCAGGCTGCCTGCTGGTCACTTTCACGCACAGATTCCAACGGTGCATGGAGAGCAGGGATGGTTGCTTTCTGCAAGTCCGTGCCCCATCTCTCACTGTGAGCTCCTGGGAAACCCTGACACAGGCCAGGCCCTACAACACAAGCTAACACACCATAGGACCATCCTCAAGTCTAAGCCCTACTGTGCCCAACTCAGAGGGCACAGGGCAAGCTGGTCCTAAGTCCTGATCTCCACCTGCCTGTGGTCCACAGGAATAATCCACCCCTCAGAATCCTTCACTGTGTGACACCATGCTACAGCTAGGTAGGATTTGAGTGTACCCCAAGGGCTCAGGTACTGGAAGCTGGGACCCCGGTGTGGCAGTGTTTGGAGGTGGTGCGGAGTGGTTAAGGGTGAGTCTTAGGGCACAGTACCCAGGGAAAGAATGATGGTGGTCTCGTGGAATTAGCTGTTCTCCAGACAGCAAGTTGTTATGAGAGAATGCTTCTTTGTTCTCTGCATTCCAACCTGAACATGGAACCCGACCCTCTTATGTGCTCTACCATGAGGCCATCTGCACTGAGGTGACACAGCCAGGGTGGGAAAGGGTCCTCACTAGAGCCAATGTCATGTTGTCTGGACTTTGAGCCTACAGCGCCACACGCCAAGCAGACAACTCAGAAAGCTGTAAATGGCAGGGGAATGGGTTCTCCCTTGGAGTCCAGCAGCACAGCCTTACAGTCACCTTGATTTTAGCTCATGATACCTGTGTGACACTGTAGCTTCAGAGCCATGATCCACACTCTGAAGTATTTCAGGTGGCAGCAGAAAGAGGGGACTGGGAAGCAGGCTCACTGCTGAGTGTTATTTGGAGGCTGACAGCATTGTGACCCATCACATCACCAACCACACTTTTGAACAGATTGTCAGTTTCCAGACTTTTCCTTAGATATGAAATGAAGGCTTTGCTTCCAAATTTATCAGCACTGACATGAGCCTCCATCATCATCCCACACTGTGAAGTCCTGTGGTTTTACAAGCCCTGGGACCACACCCAAGGACCCCAGCCCCTTGATTTTGTTCTCAGTTCTATTAAGAACAGTGGAGCTGGCTCAGGGGTTAAAAGCACATACTGCTCTTACAGAGGACTGAGTTCAGTTGTCCTAGCACACACATCAGGCAGCTCACAACCACCTGTACCTCCAGCTCTAGGACATCCAGAACCCCCTCTGGCCTCCACAGGCATTGCACTCACATGCACAAACCCACCCACAGACACACAGACAAACATTTTAAAAACTGGCAGAGTTTTTAAGCCACCCAGGAAGCCTGAAGCAGTCCACCTGGTCTCCACAAAGGCCGAGCTTGCCTGGCCCCACTGACTGATAAATAGATTCCTCTCTGGACTCTGGTTCAATGTGCCTCTCGGGGACTCTAAGCACCTGGAGGCTAGCAACATCTCTGCTCCCCTCAGCCCCAGCAGACAGAGGGAGTTAATGCGCCAACACCAGCTCTTTGTTTTTATAAGAGAACGAGTTGTTTATGACAAAGAACAAAGTTTTCTCCTTTATGAGGCCAGCCCGGGTGCTCCCTCCCCCAGCCCATTAAGCCTACTTATCTCCTACCCGACA
This sequence comes from Rhizomys pruinosus, assembly GCA_009823505.1. Classification (NCBI taxonomy): domain Eukaryota; kingdom Metazoa; phylum Chordata; class Mammalia; order Rodentia; family Spalacidae; genus Rhizomys; species Rhizomys pruinosus. The sequence goes on along the minus strand of VZQC01012024.1, from coordinate 1,918,437 downwards.
CAGTCACACAGGTACTGCTGCCACCGACAAGTTCATTGAAGAGAATTTATAGCCTAATTGTACAGCTGTTGCCTTCTGAGTCAGTTTTAAGAGATTGTTACACAAGCAGAGTCATAATTTAGTCATGTTTTCATCTCACAACTATACTGTAATTACTGTTGTTAACAGCGAATGGTAAACAAGAGTGTGAGTAGGGCCAGTCATGGGGTACTAACAAACCACAGAGCCAGCAGGGCAACCACCTCAGGACCCCACAAGGCTTTCCTGAAGGCCCACTCAGACCCATAGTCCCTGAAATCATTGACCACAAGCTTCAATATGCACCTGAGTCTTTAGCTAGTTGGGGTCGAGTGGGGTATGCCTCCTAAACTCCGACAGGAACTGGGGTGCTGACAGGAGGGTGTGAGTCTCCCCACAGGGCCTGTTTGCCTTGTCCCTGTTTCCACTGAGGGTTTGGTCTTCTGGTTCGTGGCTTCTCTCCCCCATCCCTGCCATTACCTAGAGGCTTGTTGGCTCTCACAGATGCAAGAGAGAATGAACCCTGAATGTCTGACTCTTCTGCCACTGGCCATGACACAGAACTGGGGTGCAGGGCTGTGATGCAGGGCTTTGGTGCAGGACCACGATGCAGGGCCACAGTGCAATCAGAGGCCAGATACCACAGTCCTGAGAGCTAAGCCAAATGGCTGTCTACAGGCAGCACAGCACAGCACAGCCCCACGCCCCAATCAATCTAACCAGCTACATGTTGCCTGAACATTGTGAACATTATGTCAGAGGAGTGAAGGAAGACGTAGAAGGGGGTCAGGGCGGGGCCCACAGCCAGGAAGAATCCTTGGTGTGCTATATCACCACAGCATCCTAAGCCTCAGCACTCTGGTTGTCCTGTTTACAGAGAAGGTAAGGAGCACGAGCTGGGCCACACCCCCTAGAAGTACAGCCACACCCCCTAGAAGCAAGGGCCACACTGCCAGCCAGGACCCCACCCACTCTCTCTAGCTGACCCCAGATCCGTTCTAGATCACACATGCATGCTGTCCACTGAAGCCAGCCTTAGCTATAAATAACACCGCCCCTTCTGCTTTGACCTGGGCCTGAAGCTGAATGGCTACATCCCTAACATGGTGAGAGCCAAGTGCCTTCATCCCCAGGGCAGAGGAGTGGATCGGACAAGAAGGGGAAGGAAATGTGCCGGGCACAGTCACCATCTACCCCAAGGTCTCTGTCTCCAACCCCTCCGCCCTGACTCACGTGAAGCCAGCTTTGGGTAGTTGGAAGTCATTAGGCAGAGGCCGGTTGCTCTTCAAAGGGTGGCTAATGAGGCTGGAAGACTCACTTCCAGATTGCCTGAGTCTCAGAGAAAGACGGAAGGACCAGAGACAACAATCGATAAACAGGAAGCTCGCCCAGCAGAGAGCAGAGACCACGGGGAGAAAAGAAATGGAAATGCGACCTGGAGATCGGGTGCCTGCTGAGAAAGGTCAGGGGGGCCCTGAGCAGGGAGGGGTGCAGGACAAGGAGGAAGCCCATCCTGCCACAGGGAGGGGAGGGAGCAGACGTCTGAAGAAGACAGGCCCACCCACCCCTGGCATCCCTGCTGTGCTCAGACACCGGCTCCAAAGCCTGACAGTCTGACTAGGCTGGCCAGCACCTGCTAAGGATCTTCCCAGCTCCATTCCCCTCCCTCCCATTTCCCCAGTCCTGGAGTTACAGGTGCATGTGTAGCCATGCCCGATTTTTTTTATACAGATGTTGGGGATTCAAACTCAGGACCTCACACTTGGGTGGTAAGCCTCTTACTGAGCCATCTCCCCAGTCTTCTCTTTTTATATATTTTTTTCAGACAGGATCTTTCTATGTTGCCCAGGCTGGCCTCAAACTTGGGGCAGCTGCTTCAGCTCCTGGTCCTCCAGGCTTTCACCCCAGGATCGTCAGTGGTGAGGGGGATTGCTTTCGTTTCTCCAGTCTTTGCTCTGTCTCGGGCTGGGCTGGGCTCCAGGAGTGTTGCTCCACAACAGCAATCTAAAGAATACGACAGGACAGCCTCGGGACGGGCTGCTAAGAAAACATTAAAAACCATGTTTGCAAAGAATGTTTAAGGACTAGGGGAAGTGTTCACAGTATGTTGTCAAATGAGCTACCAAAAAAGATACCGATGTTATCAAACACAACAAAACCAACTCATGCCTTGATGCACAGGTCGGGGATACGAGGAACAAGAAGACATCGTGGTGGGGGCCTCCATGGAGACCCGAGCTGACCTCCACTTTCCCTTTAAATTTTCTCTGTTTCAAATTCCTGCCATGGAGAATCATTGCAGCCTGCAACTGATTATGTTAAAAGACATTATTTAGGGGCTGGAGAGATGGCCTAGAGGTTAAGAGCGCCAACCGCTCTTACAGAGGACCCGGGTTTGATCCCCAGCACCCACATGGCGGCCGAGAACCATCTGAAACTCCAATTCCAGGAGAACTCCAGTTCTGGAGGAATCCGACACCCTCTTCTGACCTCCGTGGCATTGCACGACATGGGTACACAAACTTGCATGCAGACAGTACATTCATACACATACAGAAATAAATAAAATTAATAAAAAAAAATTTTTTTAAAGACATTATTTAAAGAGTATCTTATCACAAAGAAAACACTTGACTATTTTCTCCTATTTGATGCCAGAAACCTCTAAACAATGAAGTTCATCCTAAGGCGAAGTGGGGACAGCTTGGTCCCCAGCTGGTGGGACTGGACTGTGAGGGCTCTGACCTGATGGATGGCACTATCATCTGAAGGCATCATTGGGAGATGACAGAACCCAGGAAGTGAAAGGAAACAGGTGGTGGGGTGTATCTTGTCCCTGGTCCCTTCCTGTGTAGCTCTCCACTTCCTGGCTGCCACAGAGCGAGCAGCCTTTTTACAGCATGGTCCTACCACACGGTGCTCTGCCTGACCTCAGACCTAACAGCATTGGAGCCAGCCCACCGTGGACTGAAACCTCTCAACCCGTGGGTCCAAAGAAATCTTCATCTTCTTAGACATTTTGTCTAGAAACAAAAGGGTGACAGTTATATAAACCGATATTGTTTCCTTTTTCTATAAAATGTCACCACAGGGCTACGGATGTGACCAGATAGCAGGCTGACAGAAGGGTTCTTTTGGACAGAGATTAGATGGCTGGGGGATGGGGGTGGAGGGTGTGACTCAAGGAAACAGCAGGGAACTTCCCTTGACCCCAGCAATGAAGACATGGCCTCACACTCAACCGGCACCTATCAGTTTACCTGGCACGTCTCACAGTCGTACTGCACTGACAGCCTGCACACCACGCCCGACACTTACATAGTGTTTGTTGGTCCCAGCTATGCTTCCCAGCCACACACGATGCATGGCCTGGTCATGTTGCGATTGAAATTTAGCATGTGGTCCTCAGTCACACTGTACATGACAGCTCCACCACACCTCACAATCATCCAGCAGGCGATGGTGTGTGCGTGGCAAGCCAGCCAGCTGCACTGCACTTGGCAGTATACATGTGGCGTCCCCCTGGATGGTCTGCCCCATCTGATACCAGCATTTCCCAGACCAGACCTGGGCTCTCTCTGCTCCAACAATGGCGGGAAAGATGAAAGTCCCTGGGGCTAAGGACAAGGTACAAGAACGCTCTGCAGCCTGACTCAAGGACCAGGGAAAAGCTTCCCCTCTGCAGACCCGGGTGTCTAGGAGGCCCTCTTCTGTAGGCCTGTACTGGGCTGCAGCTTCACAGAGACTGTTTCCTAACTGCTCTCCAGGGCCTATTCCAACCCCACTTTACAGATGTGAAAATAGACTTCTTTCAACAGGAACTTAGAGCATGCATTTTCCAAACTTAGCCCATTCGTTCTTCACTGTGAGGTAGTGAGAACAGTTGCCAACTGTTAGAGAAGATATGGCTAGGATGCGGAAGGCATAAAGGACTCCTGGAAGGCCACGGTGCCCAGCAGAGGTCAGCCTATTAGTCATCAGCTTAATGAGTGAACAGACCCTACCTCACATAGATCCCATACCTGCAGATCCCACCTGGCATGGAGCCCACCTGACCTGGATATCATACCTTCAGATACCCGGATCCCACACTTGCAGCCTCCCCAGCAGGCAGATGCACACTCCTGCTGTACTGTGATTCCCTGTCCTGTCACCACTTGGATCCACGAAAATGGGACCAGACACCCTGCTTCCCCCAACCCCAACCCCGGCCTTCCCCTGGTCCTGTGGGGATTCCCAACCCCAGGTATTGTCTACAACTCCCAGGCCACAACCACAGGAAAAGCAAACTGGGGTTGGGATGCAACTCAATGAATGGGTGAAGAGCTTCCCTAGGAGCATGGGTGCTGGGTTTGATGCCATATAAACCGGCCATGATGGCATACACACGTAATCCCAGGAAAGCGAAGCAGGAGGATCAGAAATTCAAGGGCATCTTCAGCTAAGTAGCAAGTCAGAGGCCAGCCTGGGCTACATGAGACCCTATCTCAAGAACAAAGACAAAGAAAGAAGTAAAAAGGAAAGGAAGGAAGGACGGATGGAAGGGGGAGTGGGCAACTAAACAAACTGGAGAAGATCCTACAGCCTCCTTCAGCTCCAGGCAGAGGCCAGGCCCCCTCAAGAGCCTCCCCATGAGCAGTGGAGAAGCCCCCAGGAGCCCAACTCTGGCCTCAGGACACTAGCTGACTGCCCCATGGCCTGTGCACAGCTGCTCCCAGGGCAGCCCACCCTAGGGCTCCCTCATCCTACTTATCCTCAGCTGTGGTCATCCTGAGGGCTGTGACCTGTTCTCCCTGGTGGCATGTGGCAGCCGTGCCCCTCTGTGTCAGCACTCCTGAGGAAGGCCCAGGAAAGGTGGGGGCCACTGCTATCTGAAGCACTTCCTAGTAGGTTCAAGCTTTCCACAGAGAATGTGGGGCAGGAGTAAGAGATCACTTCTGCTGGCGGAAGCCACCAAGGCTGGGGGCTGTTGCTTCTGCAGTCTATTCCGGAAGCCACCAAGGCTGGGGGCTGTTGCTTCTACAGTCTATTCCAGGATGCCTTGGAGGAAGTTGGAGCCAAAGGCACTCGGACTTTCTTCCCATTCCAAGTCCCAACACTCTCAGCCCCAAATGACAAGCAATTAGCCAATCTATAATTTAAATTGAAAACAAAAGAACACCTCCATCAAGACAGGAGGCTGTAGGGGCTGGGGGTGGAGCAGAGTTGGAGAACTTGCCTAGTATACACAGACCCTGGGTTCCATCCCCAGCAGGGCCATGATAGACAGATGATAGGTTGATAGATGAAAGGTACATAGGTAGGTAGGTAGATACATGATAGATAGATACATGATAGATAGATATACAGATTAGACAGATGTGTGTGAAATATCATACTAGGATAGATGATAGATATGTTGATTGATATATGACAGATGGAAGATGATAGATAAGTCATAGACAATAAATACATAGATAATATATAGATAAATGATAGATACATAGATATATGATTAAAAAAGACAGATGTGACATATATATACATAGACGGATGATAGGTACATTGATTGATGACAGATGGAAGATGATAGATAAATCATAGATGATAAATACATAGATAAATGATAGATACATATTTAGATAAACAGATGATAAAAACAGACAGAAGTGATATATACATACATACATGACAGATCTTAGATACATTGGTTAATTGATGACTGACTGGTGACAGGTGGAAGATGATGGTAATTATACACACACACATAAACAGGTGACGATAGATAGATAGATAGATAGATAGATAGATAGATAGATAGATAATAGACAGACAGACAGAGGCAGATAGACAGATGTGACATACACTCACATAGACAGGTTCTTTCTCCTCCAGTCTAGCTGCTCCCATGCTTGGCAGGTGGACTTGGAATTCCGAGTCCTTCACCCGTAGCCTGCCTTTCTGGAGCACTCCAGGGTCCTGTCACCTCCCTGTCCCTCCCTCCAGGAGTTTTGTCCCTCTTGAGCAAATGCTGGTTCTTGGGGTGGGATGGGAAAGTGAAGTCACGAAGAAGCCAACTTTGGCTTCCCAGAACCCTCACCACCACGCCACCCATAAGATCTGTAAAGTGATGGCCACCTGGCATCTTGCCATCCGTCCCAGGGCAACCAAAGAAGCTGCAGTTTCCATGTGGAAGCTAGCCCCAGCCCCCTCACTAGCAACTGTGAAATCTCAGCAGTTCAAGGGCCCTCAAACCCCCTAGGAACCCCATCTTCCTTAACCCTATTTCCCCAGGAACCTCCAGGCACTGGGTGGGAATAATTTAGCCTATTTCAATTAATCATCAGTTCTAAAGATAAGGTCTTAGAGTGGATTAGTCACAAGGACTGGATTAGTCAGACTTATCTCAGAAAAGACAGGAGTCTGTATTAGCAGGGTTCCTGCTCAGCAGATGGTCCCCTTCTCTGACTTTCCCTAGAAGATTATCCCACTCTCAAGGCAGCCGCAAAACCAAAGTGGGGTGGCACACAGGAGACGGGCCTCAGAGAGCAAGAGCACTGGCAGCACAGCCTTCTGGGAGCAGCTCTTTTTGCATTTTCTTTTCCCTTCAGTGGATTTCCTTGATCATCTCAAGGCTCCTGGTGCAAAGAAAACAGGTAGAGCTTGGGGGGGTCAAACAGCCAGACCTGAAGGGAGACCCTGCTGTGCATGAGCCTCATGCATACGCACAGCACTTAACCTCTCTAAGCTGCAGTCTTCTGAACTCCAGCAAGAGGAAACTCATGTTGAATGAGGATTCACTGATCAAACCGTATAGGAATTGTCCGTATGGTGTCTGGTCATGTGTTGAATGTTCAGCACACATGACACCCCATGCATTCCCATCACGGATCATTTGTTACTCAATCTCTCCCAGTGCCAGTTCCTGGTCAACAAAATGGGGACAACAAGGTAGCTAGAAGGATGAGGAAAACCCACAATAGAATAGAATCCCTGTGTCCCAGCACTCAGCAGGCTGAGGAAGAAGGATCCCGAGTTTGAGATCAGCTTGGTCTACATTCACAGTGAGGCTTTGTCTAAAAACAAACTAACAAACAAACAAACAAAAAATGGGCTGAAAAGGTGGCTCTGAAGTTAAGAGCACTTGCTGCTCTTGCAGAAGGCTGGGTTCAGTTCCCAACACCCACATCAGGCAGCTCACAACGGCCTGTAACTCCAACTCCAAGTGACCTGGCACCCTCTTTTGGCCTCTTCAGGCATCTGCATACACATGCACATACTTACATACATATACATGTTAATAAGAATAAAACAATTCTTTTTGTTTGTTTGTTTGTTTGTTTTTCAGACAGGGCCTCCCTGTAACTCCAGCTGGCCTGGAACTGGCTATGTAGACCAGGCTGCCCTCAAACACACAGAGATCTTCCTGCCTCTGCTTGCCAAGTGCTAGGAAAAAGGTGTGTGTGACCATGCCTGGCAAAAATAAATCTTAAAAAATAAGACAAATTGGGGCCGGAGAGATAGCCTAGCGGTTAAGAGCGCCAACCGCTCTTGCAGAGGACCCGGGTTCAATCCCCAGCACCCACATGGTGGCCGAGAACGGTCTGAAACTCCAATTCCAGGAGAACTCCAGTTCCAGGGGAATCCGAGACCCTCTTCTGACCTCCGCAGCATTGCACGACACGAGTGCACAAACTTGCATGCAGACAGTACATTCATACACATACAGAAATAAAGTTAAAAAAAAAAAAAGACAAATTAAAACCTCAGAATGTTCAAGTGTCATTTTCTACCTTGCCCTTCTCACACACTTATGCACAAATATGCAGAGAGGGAGGGTCTAACCATATGGAGAGGAAACTCCTAAAAAGACTTTCAGACTTTGCCATTAAATCCTCTAAAATGTCATCAGACCAGTAGGCTGGCAACCCTCCTGAATCCCTACACGTGGCAGAGATGGCTCATTAGGGAAGAAGACATTCCAGGTTGACTGTATGCGGTAATTCTGGGGCAGACACAGAGTCTTGTGTTTTTACACAACTTGCTCAACCTCCCTAAGCCTCAGTTTTGCAATCTGTAAAATGGAAATAAAATGATAATTATTCAGATGGTGTGGGAATTAATTTATATTCATTGATTCCTCCTTCTGACATTGCCCTACTGGAGGTTCCTATTGGGGAATTTGAAGAGGAAAAAAGAAGGAAAAAGTAATGCAGACTGGAAAGGAAGGAGTAAGAGGGTCTTAATTTACAAATGACACAACCTTCTATAGAGAAAATCCCAAGCAATCTACAAAAACACTATTAAACTAATAAACAAGTTTAGCAAGACTGCAAAATAGAAGTTTAAGGGGCAAAAACCCATCACATTCCTGTACATTTGCAAGGAACAATGCTGGAAATGAAATTATGAAAATAATTCCAGTCACAATAGCTTTGAAGGGATAAAATGCTTTAAACATTTTTTTATAACCAGGCGTGGTAGCCCACACTTTTAATTCCCAGCACTCGGGAGGCAGAGGTAGGCAGATCTCTGTGAGTTCAAGGCCGGCCTGGTCTACATAGTGAGTTCCAGGACAGCTAGGGCTGCGGGAAGACCCTGTCCCAAAAAAGACCAAAAAATTTTTACAAAAGAAGTATAAAAATGTGTCCTCTGAAAACCACATAACATCACTGAAAGGAATTCAAGAGTGCAAGAAATAGGAAGACATCCCATGTTCATGGATCAGAAGACTAAATATCATGAAGAGGATAGCTCTCCTCAGAGGGGCCTCTAAATTCAACGTAAACCTTATCAAAATTCCTGGTGGCCTCTTTGTAGAAATCAATGCATTGATTCTAAACTCCGAAGGGGGTGCAGTGGATCAGGACAGCCAGGACAATCTTGAAAAGGAAAAAAAAATTCCAAAGACACATTTCCTTAATCAAGACAGTGCTGGTTCCATCCTTAGGACAGATCTAGAGATTGGCAGAATAGAGTTCAGAAATAAACCCTTCCAATCACAGTCAAATCATTTCCAAAAAGAAAAGGTACCTGGGCAGTCCAATTAATTCAAAGACTAATCTCTCTGCAAATGGTGCTGGGGCCAGGAGATGTACACAAAGGGGGTACACCCCTCCCTCACACCATACACAAAAAGTAAGTCAACATCAATCCAAGACCTAACTGTAAAAGCCCAAAATATAAGCTCTTAGACAAAAACACAGGACTGAATCTTTGTGACCTTGGATTTGGTGATGATTCCTTTTTTACAAGAAAAGCAGCAAAAAAGAAAAAGAAAAAGACAGAAGGAAGGAAGGAAGGAAGGAAGGAAGGAAGGAAGGAAGGAAGGAAGAAAGGAAGGAACGAAGGAAGGAAGGAAGGAAGGAAGAAAGGAAGAAAGGAAGGAAGGAAGGAAGAAAGGAAGGAAGGAAGGAAGGAAGAAAGGAAGAAAGGAAGGAAGAAAGGAAGGAAGAAAGGAAGGAAGAAAGGAAGAAAGGAGGGAAAGGAGAAGAGGAAGCAAGAAAAGAAAGAAAGGAAAGAAACGAAGAAGAAAGGGAAGGCATGAAAGGAGAAGTGAAGGAAATGGAAGGGAAGGAAGGAAGGAAGGAAGGAAGGACAGATATCAGGAGGAAAGAAAGGAAGAAAGCAAGCAAGAAAAAAAAAAAAAAAAAAAAAAAAAAAAAAAAAAAAAAAAAGGAAGGAAAGAAAGGAAGGAAGGAAGGAAGGAAGGAAGGAAGGAAGATTAAAGGAAGAAAAGAGAAAGAAAAAAAAAAAAAAAAAAAAAAAAAAAAAAAAAAAAAAAAAAAAAAAAAAAAAAAAAAAAAAAAAAAAAAAAAAAAAAAAGGAAGGAAGAAGGAAGGAAGGAAGGAATGAAGGAGAAGGAAGGAAGTACAAGAACGGACCGGAAGGCAGCAAAGTGAGAAAAGATGAAGAGGAAAAGACCACAAGAAGACGGAAAGAAAGGGAAGAAGGCGGCACACGGAAGACACGAATGAAGGACAGCGAAGGAAAGAGATAACGAAAGGAAGGCAAGGAAGGAAGGAAGAGGAAAGGAAAGCGATAGAAACGAAAAAGCAGGCGGAAGTGATAAAGAAAGGTAATGGAGCGCAGGGAAGCAAAAGAAGAAGGAAGGAAAGGACAGGAAAAGGAAAGTTCAAGGATAGGAAGGACGGACAGGACGGAAACAAGGAAGGAAGAAGGACGGACGAAGAAACCCAGAATCGGAAGAAAGGACGGAAGGCACAGGACAGGAGGGGGGACAGCCAGGAACAGAAGGAAGGGGAAGGACAGGAACGAGGAAGGTAGGAAGGAAGTAAGGGTTAGCGACGTGCTTAGTGAAGGAATGGAAGGAAGGGTAGGGAAGGAAAAGAACGGAGGGCAGGACACGGAAGGAAGGAAGGAAGGAAGGAAGAAGAAAGGGAAAAGAACTATGAACCGAAAGGGACAGGAAGAGAAAGGACCTGCGGAAGAAGGAAGGCAAAGGAGAACGGAAGAAAGGAAGGAAGAAAAAAAAAAAAAAAAAAAAAAAAAAAAAAAAGAAAGGAAAGAAGGAAGGAAGAAAGAACGGAATGGAAGGACAGGAAGGAGAAGGAAGAAAGGGACAAGGAAGAAGAAGAAGAAAGGCGGAAGACAGAAAGAAAGAGAACGGAAAAAGACGACAGGAAGGAAGGAAGGAAAGGAAAGGAAAAAAAAAAAAAAAAAAAAAAAAAAAAAAAAAAAAAAAAAAAAAAAAAAAAAAAAACAAGAAAAGGAAGGAAGGAAGGAAGGAAGGAAGGGGAGGAAGAGGCAAGGAAGGAGGGAGGGAAGGAGGTTATACAAGGAACATGAAGAAAGAAGGCAGGAGAATAAGGACAGGAAGGAAGGAAGAAAGGAGGAAGGAAAAAGGAAGGAAGGAAGGAAGGAAGGGAAGGAGGAAGGAAGGAAAGAAGAAGGAAGAAGGAAGGAAGGAAGGAAGGAAAGAAAGGAAGGACGAAGGAAGGAAGGAAGGAGGAGGAAGGGAAGGACAGAAGGAGGAAAGAGGAAGCAAGGGGAAGAAGCAGTAAGGAAGCGAAGCGAAGGAGGACAGGAGGAAGGAAGAAAAGGAAGAAAAAAAAAAAAAGGAGGAAGGGAAGGGAAGGAGGAAGGAAGGACATGGGAAGAGAAAGGACGGGAGGAAGAGAGTAACATGAAGGCAGATGAAAGCGAGAAGAAGGAGAAAGGACAGGAAGGAAGTCAGTGAAAGAAGGGAGGACGGAAGGAGAGGGAAGGACAAGGAAGGAAGAAGGAGGAAGGAGGAAGGCAGAAAGACAAGGAAGGAACGAGGAAGGAACGTGGGAAGGAAAGGAGAGGAAGGGACGGAAGGAAGGGGAAGAGGCAAGGAAATGAGAAGGAAAGGAAGGCGAGAAGGAAGGAGAAAGAGGAGCGGAAGAAAGGACAGAAGGAAGGGAAGGACAAGGATAAGAAGGAAGGGAAGGAAGGAGGAAAGAAGCAGGAAGGAAGGAGGAGGAAGGAAGGAAGAATAGGAGGAAGGAAGAAGGAAAGGAATGAAAGAATGGACGGAAGGAAGGATAGGAGGAAGGAGGACGGAAGGAAGAAGGAGAAGGAAGGAAGGAGGAAGGAAGGAAGCAAATGACAGTGAGTAAATGCCTGAATGGAAGGAAGGACGGAAAAAGGAAAAAGAAGAAAGAAAAGAAAGGATGAAGAAAGGAAAGGACGGAAGGGAAGAAAGGAAGAAAGGCGGAAGGAAGGAAGGGAAGGCAGGAAGGAACTGACAGAAAGGAAGGAAGAAGGAAGAAAGGAAGGAAGGAAGGAAGGAAGGAAGGAAGGAAGGAAGGAAGAAATGAAGGAAGGAAGGAAGGAAGGAAGGAAGGAAGGAAGGAAAAAAGAAAAAGAGAGCTGAACATTACCAGAATTTGTTCCTCAAAGGATACTCTCAAGAAATGGAAACACAAAATGGGATAATTTTGTTAAATAATATAACTGATGGGGGCCTTGCACCTAGAATACATAAAGGCCCTTTATAATCCAGGGCAAGCAAGGTGGCTTTGCCTACAAACCTGCCAACCGAGTTCAATTTCTAGAACCCATCATGGAAAGAGATGACGCCCAGAAGTTGTCCTCTGACCCCCACACATGTACATTAGCATGCACGAGCCAAAACTCACACATTGAACCATCCCTAGCCAATAGGATGCTTCTAATAAAAAAATAAAAAACAGGGCCACTGATGAGAGAGAGACTGGATTCCCTGTACAGAACTGGTAGAAATATAAAGTGTGTAACAACTTTGGAAAACAGCCTACCAGCTCCCTGAGGGCCACGCAGTTACCACAGGCTCCAGCAGTGGCATTCCTAGTTATCTGCCCAAGAGAACCAACCCAACCCAAACCCCAACACCTGTGCCCAAGAAAGGGATGGTGCAGAATGGGCCATAGCCACCCACGCTGGAAAGAACCCAAATGTCCATCTGCTGGTAGGACTCAGGACATCCACTCCAGAAAACTTTATCCCACAATAGAAAGGAATGGCAAGGTGAAACCTGCCGCTGTGTGAAGCTTGAGAACACTACCATCAGTCCAAAGGCCAGTCAGGAAAACCACAGATTGTATGAGCCCTTCATATGCCAATGCCCCCTCAACTCTATGGTTGCATAGTTGAACCCGGGACCTCATGCATGATGATCAAGCACTCTACTGCTGAGCTGTATCCCCTAGCAATCCCATAATATGAAATGTCCGGAGAGAGCAAATCTATACAGAAAGCCACAAGGTGGATGCCAAAAACTGGAGAGACTGAGGGTAGCAGATAAAGGGTTTCTGCTGGGGGTTATCAAAAGGCCCAGAACTTGATTGTGCTGAGGGCTGAACAACTCTGTGAAGATACTAAGTAGAATTAATTAGAGACTTTAACAGATAGGCTATGTCCCGTATGAATTATGTTACCTTAAAGCTGTTATAAAAGAATCATTCATTCACTTAACAAGTATTCACTCAAATACCTGTACCAAGTACTGACCTAGTTGCATAAGATGTATCAGCCAGCAAAACAGAGGAGCGATGAGCATGATCTTAAATGGTGAATCATATGGAACGTTAGCTGAGATAAATAATGCTATGTATGGAGAAGAGCCAGTTCAGGGGAGCTGCAGGGCAGAGGGGTGCAGCAGTGCTAACTAGTACCCTCCTGACAGTCACAGAGAGGGGATGGGGACTTGGAAGCTCCTGGGGAAAGGTGTCCCAGGCAGAGGGACAGAGGGACAACCTGCGTCTGTGCCACATAGCATATACATGGCCACGTGTCTAGAGAAGAGAAGGAAGCTCCGAGCGGCTGAGGAGGAGTGAGCGAGCTTGTCACACGTGAGGCAGGGCAGACAGCCTCGGTCACCGTCACAAGGTCCTGGGATTTTCTAGAGAGCTGGGAAAACTTGGTGAAACCAGGACCGTCACAGAAGTATCAAGGAGTCACTCACGAGAGCCAAGGGTTAGAAGAAACCCAAGTGTCCACTGACAGACAGATCAGTAGATAGAACCTGACGTATTTGAAAAAGAGATGAAACGGCAACAGCTACTCCAACACAGATGAACCCTGAGAACACAGTGCTCAGTGAAAAGAGCCCGTCACGGGGCTGGAGAGATGGCCTAGCGGTTAAGAGCGCCAACCGCTCTTACAGAGGACCCGGGTTCGATCCCCAGCACCCACATGGCGGCTGAGAACTGTCTGAAACTCCAATTCCAGGAGAACTCCAGTTCCAGGGGAATCCGATACCCTCTTCTGACCTCCACGGCATTGCACAACACAGGTGCACAGACTTGCATGCAGACAGTACATTCATACACATACAGAAATAAAATTTTAAAAAATTAAAAAAAAAAGAAACAGGGTCTCATGTATCCAAGGCAAAAAAAAATTAAAAAAATTTAAAAATTAAAAAATAAATTAAAAAAAAAAAAGATAAGAGCCCGTCACATCCTGTGTGCTTCACGCATAAGCATCCCTACAGCAGCCAGAGTCCCAGAGACAGAAAGAACAATGAGCCCAGGGCCCACAGGAGGAGTGTGGAACTAGTGTTTAATGGGGAATTCCTGTTTAATAGAGACAGGGCTTCAGTTTGGGATAACGAGAAAGGGTTATACACAGATGATGGGGACGGGCATAGTAAGGTAACTATGTCTAATGCCCCTGGATTGGACACCACACAAGGGTTTGTATGCTATATTTCATTACATATAGACAATGAAGTAACAGGAATCCCTGCAGAGGCTCAGCATGCTGCCTAATAGGTCAAATGTCCTCAACGGAAATCACTAGAAGGAGTATGCCATACCTCCTCCTAACACACACGCTGCATTACTAGTCTCATTCTCAGAGTTTGCCCAAGGGAGCAGTGTGCCTAGAGCAACCAAACCCAAGTCCATCCTGCTCTAACACATGGACTCCACCCTGTGCTGCCCTGCTATGGCGCTGGGCATGGGGAGACACAGGGCCACCCAGGCCAACAGACTTCTTGGGAAAGCCTGGGCTACAGGCTGTGTTCCTCCCAGCCTCCGCCAATTGCACGAAGCCATGGTCTCAACTCTGGGCTCTACCCACCAACCAAATGAAGAATATTTTATAAAGCTGTAATACGGCATGAAATTGTTAAATACATATATAAGGCTAATGTCACTGTTATATTAAAATACTAAATTCATGGGGCTGGAGAGATAGCCTAGCGGTTAAGAGCACCAACTGCTCTTCAGAGGACCCGGGTTCGATCCCCAGCACTCACATGGCAGCTAAGAACCAATTCCAATTCCAGGAGAACTCCAGTTCCAGGGGAATCCGAGACCCTCTTCTGGCCTCTACGGCGTTGGACGACACAGGTGCACAAACCTACATGCAGACAGTACATTCATACACATACAAAAAAATAAATAAAATTTAAAAAATAATTTAAAAAATAATAAATAAAATAAAATACTAAATTCATTTATACACTTTTTATTTAACTTTCTAGGGCAACTTGCCATAGTTGATTAAAAATTCTGAACAGGGCGTATTGTGTGGGCCAACTATGAACAGCACTTAGAATGTACAGAAAACTATTTGTGAAATGAATTATTCTCTTAGAAATATTTTTTAAAGGTGAGAAGAGCCAGGAGTGGTTGTGCCCACTTCTAATCCTGGTACTTGGAAGGCAGAGGCAGGAGGATGACAGGAAGATCAGTAGTTTGACTTCATCCTCAACTTTAGCAAGTCCAAGCTTGTAGCCTGGGCTACACGAGCCCCAGGCTCAAAATCTTTTTAACTAAATTTTTAAAATGTTTTCTAATATGTTATTTATTATTTCTATTGTATGTGTATGAGTGCATTGCCTGCAAGTATGTAAGCGCACCCATGTTGTACAATGCCCACCGAGGTCAGAAGAGGGCATCATCGGATTTCCTGGAACTAGAGTTATGGATGGTTGGTTGTTAGCCTCCATGTGGGTGCTGGGAACTGAACCTGGGTCCTCTGCAAGAGTAGCCAGTGCTCTGACTGCTGAGCCGTCTCTCCAGGCCCTAAAAATATTTTTTTAAGTGAGAAGAGGAATCAGGCAGGGCAAAGACAAAGACAGGTTTGCACGGATCCTGAACAGCACCAGGGGGCTATGGCCAGTGAGTAAGGCTTCTCCTGGCCAGTGGCCCTACCCAGTGCACCATGACTGGCCCCGCCGAATTCTGCGGCCCATCCTGAGCTATTTCCTCTTACTTTCAGGCTTTTCCACAGCTGAATTTATAGGTCCCCTATAGACGCTTGTTTCTCTGGAGGACCTGTGTCCTAGCGATTTCGTTCCAGCCTTCAGTGGATAGTAAAATGGCACACAGGTGCATAGGAAACAACACACCACCAGCTCTTGGTCACATGGCTTGGCCTGGCCATGTGACCAAGAGCCACCTACCCCTGCCCTGGAGGAACCCTAGGTCCAGTGGAGATATTCATTCATTTACTTTTCCCTCATTCATTCACTCAACCAGTATAAGCATTTGTTCATGCCACCTCTGTTCGTGGCACTGTTCTGGTTGCTAGGGACACTGTCCTGGTTACTAGGGTAACTGAGATGAACAAGCAGACAATGTACCTGCCTCATGGGCCTTGCACTGAAGCAGAGAGACAGCTATGCAGAAACCCCCGGGGTATGAATAAGTGTCATGAAAATGAGCCCTGGTGCTATGACAGAGTCACCAGGGCTCACCTTGGCTTAAGAAGACTGGGAACATTTCCTCCAGGTGGGAGCTGAGCACGAGGAAGGACTCCGGTCACGTGTCCAACCACAGAGAATAAATAGCATCCCAGGCAGCTGAGCACAGGGAGAGGGGGCTTGCCAGAGGGCACCTAGCTGAACAGGAGCCCTGAGCTTGAAGACGAAGGGGCCAGGAGGCTCCAAGGGGGCAGGATAAGCCACTTCTTCTGCCCAGCCAGCCAGCCAGCGCTGGTCCTGAGTCTGGGGGCAGTGCCAGGGGCTCCTGGACCTGTCCACATGTCCCCATGGTGGTTCCCTTTCTTAGGAAACAGCTGTCTGTTTACTTTTCCCTCTTCTGGATTGAGGCCATATAGTAATTACAAAATGTACAACCCATTATGTGTTCTAAACTGTCCCTACCATAGTATGTGGTCATGGAATAATACAGAAAACACTTAATAAAAATTAATGTGGAAAAGAGATTCATCAGCCTCACTTAGAAATAAAACCAGTATTGCTTTGCCCACAGTCACCCTGATGAGCTAACAATGACGTGACCATTTCCTCCGTGAAGGAAGGAAGCATGGAAGAGATGCCTGCTTCCCTGGAAGCACCCATCCCCCAAGTCCCCATGACCCAAGGTCTCATCGCAACAGTACCGAGTCATGAACAGTCCCCCGAGGTTTCCCATACCATGTCTGTGTTGGGTCCCAATGCAAGGACTATGTGAGGACTGAGCTTGGCGTAAGGGGAGACATGAATATCTGCCGAAGGCTGTTCTTTGACAGACTCAGAGCCAGCAGTCCCAGTGGTCCTCCAGAGCTAGCATGAACCCCAAGATCTCTCCTGAGTGTGGGTCTTTGAGGCATCAGAGGTAAATGGACAAATGTCTATGACCACAACACTGTCATGTGTCTGGGTAGCTCAGCCAAGAAGCATGAAGCCACAATTCTGGTCAGTCACAGTAAGCCTTGAAGCCTGCACTCCATAAGGGCTACTGGTACCCAGAGAGGTCATAACAGGCCACACATATAAAGGCCAGGCACTCAGGAAACCATGCCACCAGGAGGCAGGGGAAGAAGTGTACAGGCCACTTGGTACAGGCCCGCCAGCTGGGTACATGAAAAGCAACAACATACACACAGCTCAGGCAGACTGTGCTGCCAGTGACCCAGCAAGGAGGCCCTGGAGGACGTAGTAGGCAAATTGCTTCCCAAGGCCTACCAGCCAAGCCTCAAGGCCCCTGTCCCACTCTGTCCCAGATACCTGGCCCCACCCCTGCCATAGTGGGGCCCTCTTGGACTGTGTGTTCTTCCTGTGCTTCTCACAAGTTCCCACGGCGGGAGCACCCTACTGAGCCTCCTCAAACACACCTCATCCCCAACCAGCACCCTACTGAGCCTCCTCAAACACACCTCATCCCCAACCAGCACCCTACTGAGCCTCCTCAAGCACACCTCATCCCCAACCACCCCACTGCCTTTTCCCCTAGCAGTCCCAGTCCTCAAAGCAGAAGGCGTACCTCTCCTCCCATCTGCCAGACCTGCAGAAAAGAGGTACACAAGTCCAGTCTTCAAGTGCACCTTGACGAAGCACAGAGTTGACTTCCCTTTATCCCTTTGAACTTCTTACTGTACATTTAAAGTCCCTAAATGAAGAAGTATAGGTAACAAAGTAGCCTCCAGGGCCTGGCTTAACTTGTAGCTCTGTAACTTCTTCCCTAAGCCAGTTTTCCCATCTGTAAAATAGAACAATATCTGTCTTTCGAGATTAAAGGAGACAACCAACTTAAATGACTTATCCAAGAGTCAAGTACATAATAATATAAATTATTGATAGGGGCTGGAGAGATGGCTCAGCAATTAAGAGCACTGGCTGCTCCTGCAGAAGACCTGGGTTTGAAACCCAGCACTCACATAGCGGCTAACAACTGTCCATTATTCCAGTTCCAGGGGAAACTTCTTTGTCCTCTTCAGGCATTGCATGACCTGGGTGCCCTTACATACATGCAGGCATAACACTCATACATATAAATATAAATAAATAACTTTTATTTTTGTTCTTTTCGAGATAGGGTCCCCCTGTAGCCCCAGCTGTCCTGGAACTCACTCTGTAGACCAGGCTGGCCTTGAACTCACAAAGATCCACCTGCCTCTGCCTCTCAAGTGCTAGGATTAAAGGAGTGCGCCACCACGCCCGGCTAATATAAATAACTTTTAAATCATTGAGTGAGATGAGTGGTGGTGGTTAGAGTGATAATATCAGGTAGTGGTAATGATGATGAGATGAAGATGATGGGGATAACACAGTGATGTAAAGAGGGTGATGGGAATGAAGATGACAGCAGGGACAGGGATGATGATGGAGATGATGGAGGTGAAGATGACGATGGTGATGATGACAGCAGGGACAGGGATGATGATGGAGATGATGGAGGTGGTGGTGATGATGGCAGCAGGGACAGGGATGATGATGATGATGGAGGTGAAGATGATGATGGTGATGATGGCGGCAGGGACAGGGATGATGACGGAGATGACGGAGGTGAAGATGACGATGGTGAAGATGACAGCAGGGACAGGGATGATGACGGAGATGATGGAGGTGAAGATGACGATGGTGAAGATGACAGCAGGGACAGGGATGATGATGGAGATGGAGATGACAACTGTGGTGATGCTTATGAAGACAATGGAATACTGTCCAGGTTTATAGGCAAAGTCTGATCCATACATCAAAAAGTTTGAGGGCTCAGAGTTCTGCTCACAGCCCAAATCCACAGGCCAGAGCTGTTGGCCCTCCCCAGCCCTCAGGTCCTGTATGCTCCACAGATGCAATCTTGAATCCTTATTCATCAGGGAGGTCAGGGGAAAGAAACAAGGCCCTCCCTGCACTAGCTCACACTCACAGAAACCTCATTCCCATCACCTTATCTACAGGCATATCTGCCTCCAGCCACCAGTACCACCAGCCCAGTCAGAAACATTCAGCATCATCCCTCTTCCCTGAATCCTAACAGCTAAGCCAGTTATTGTATTTTGCTTTCAGTGAAAATGCCATCAGTTTGGACTAAATCCCACTGTACACAAAACATTGAGTGGCTTCTACTGATAAGAGATACAGCAGGAAAATTGCCACGTTAGAAAGTGCTTATTATCTGGGCTATTTTTGTCACAACCAACCCATCTTAGGCATAAACAAATACCACAGAGGCCCAGTGGCCAAGCCAGAGTCCCATGAGGTTCAACAGAGGACCAGGGGGAGGGAGGTTCTGTAGGGCACCCTCTCAGTGTGGCTGACACAAGTCACAAGCTCACAGGGAGTCCTCATGCCAAGCCTCCCATCCTCAGATCCTAACCCTAATCCATGTCACCTCTGAGGGTCCAGCCAGTGGCTCTCGGGGGTTTCCTCCATCCTCAGATGCAACGGACTCGCATGCGGGCAGCAGACACGTGAGTATCCACAGTCAGCGAGCTCTTCATCCAGAAAGAAAAAACTATTCATTTTGGCTCCAAAAGGCCTTGGAAAAGTTTACTTTTTTGTAAATGTTTTCTTTACCAAAGCCAAATCCCAGAGCTGATGTGATGTGGGGTGGATTAGACAATTAAAGCAGGTGCACGACATACAAATCTGCATTTATTCAGCTGGGTCGAGAGGAGCTCGTCATTTCCTTCCTCCCCCAAGTCAATTTGCTCAGAGAGTGGCCTTCCCTCCAGATAAGCACATTGACTTTAAAATAAAGTGCGTGCCAACAGCTGCAGCTCCACGACGGGAGCAGGCATAGATGTGGCAGGGAATGATAATTAAATATATTTTCATCATCCGTCATTTTTTTTTCTGCAGGTGCCAGGGTAATAAATCTGGACTCGCCTCCTTTGTCAGCTGGCAGTGAACACATTTTAACGTGAGATCTCTTGGGAGGAATTAAGAGTCCCTTGGCCTTGTAAAGGAGAAAGGGTTTTTACTTCCAAACAGCCAAGTGGGGAGCTCACAGCTGATTGGTTTCATAATACTTTATTATTGGACAATATATATGCCTCAGGTTGTATTTCAGAACCTCACACCTACGTTATAACTGGTGCTCTGAGAGATCCATCAGCGGATTCTAGAATAAAAACTTATCTGAGATTTTCACCACCATTTCTTTCTATGAATCCCAGATTTAATGTATTATTGACTTAGGTGTATTCCAATATTTTAGGACTTTTTCAGCATTCTTTAAATTCCCCAACAGCCTTTTTTACCCTTGTAGCATGTCACAGGGCAATCTGTTGCCTTTGCTGTCTGCAGCCTGAGTTAAGTGCTTTCGATTGGCCTAAGGAGTTTGGTTGACTTTTTTATTTTGACAGTTTAACAGCTCCTTCTCCCCAGGGGCAGCCTCGAGTGAGCAGTCCTCGGAAAAGCCTGCTGCAACTGGCACCTCGGCACCTTCTCAGCCTTTCTTTCCTTCCTCCCTAGTGACTCTGCAGAATACCTTCACTGAAGCCACCAGAGAAGGCGGAGAGGAAGACATAGGAGGTGGGGCTGGTTGGGAGAGTGCCTGCTGGTCAAAAATCAGCCATGGGAGGAGGCAAAGCGTTCTGGAGCATAGACTGCAACACCCAGACCTGTGACTCGGCCACCTACCATTTCCAAGTGGCCTCTCCCCTCTATTCCTCATGATACCTTTCTGAAAAGGAAATCACACCTTGTCTGGCTCCAAAGTGCCCACCCGCCACATCTGTGAACACTCAGATACCAACATCTAAAGTGGGCAACATGAGACAAGCATCACACTTCCTTAGAAGTTATGACTGAGGGGCTGGAGAGATGGCTCAGTGGTTAAGAGCACCAACTGCTCTTGCAGAGGACCTGGGTTCGATTCCCAGCACCCACATGGCGGCTAAGAACCGTCTTTGACTCCAGTTCCAGGGGAATCCGATGCCCTCTTCTGACCTCCTTGGCATTGCACAACACGGGTGCACCAACCTACATGCAGACAGTACACTCATACACATAAAGAATAAAAAATAATTAAAAAAGAAGTTATGACTGAGGATCATGAATAATAGCAACTCATAGAAGCATGCTTGAATTTTTCTGGTCTGTATTCCATCAGATGACACCCAGGCTTAGAACAAAACAAAACAAAAAAAAAAAAAATCACAAAACCCCAAGGTTACTACGGTTGTCTCCAAACATGCTTTACTAAACATTAACGACCTTGGTTTTTACTAGCTACAGCCAGGTTACTTCTGGGTGCTCATCTGTGCTCACGGCATTCCACTCAGTGGGATGCCAGGTAATAGGACCCCAAAAGGGAGTCCATGGAGAACGCCATGCATGCACCCACCCCAATCAAAATCCTAGCAAGCTTTACCTCAGAAATTGGGGAGCCAATTCTAAAACCCATGTGGAAACTCAAAGGACCCAGAAGAGCCAACACAGCTAAAAGAAAAGAATCAAAGTGGAGCCCTGAGACAGCTTTGATTCAAAGGATCCCAAGACTCGCCGCCCGCTACAGCAGTCAAGCCTGTGTAGTATTGGCTTAAAAATAGATAACCAGATCAATGAAACAGATCCAGAAATAGACCCTCAGAGAGAGGGACAAACGAGTCTTTACAAAAGAGCAAAGTGCCATGCAGAGGGGAAAGAGAAGTCTTTCCAACAAACGATGCTGCGGTAACGGGACTTCTGAATGAGAAAAAGGGACACAAGACAATCCACTTGTCACTGAAACAGATTACAGAGCTAAGTTCATGATTCACAAAACTGGGTGGGTAAGAGGACTCAGCAGGTAAAGGCACTTGCTGCCAAGACTGAAGACCAAAGTTCAACCCCTGGAACCCACATGGAAGGAGAGAACTGACTTCCGACCTCCACACACATGCTTTGACATGCATGCCCTACCTATAATATACAAACAAAAAAATAAATATAATTAACATAATGAAAATAAATTTGATAAAATCATAAGGGGCTAGGGATCCAGTTAAGTGGTAGAATACATACTTGGCACTCAAGGAGGCTGATCACCAGTAAGAACCAAAACAAGTAAAAACTTTGAAAACATAGAAGAAAAATATTTATTCATGAAAATCGCTTAGACATGACATTAAGAACAGAGTCCATAAAAAGAAGGAAAACATTCCAATATGTTGGGCATCAAAAGTTAACTTCTGTTCCTCAAAAGATGCTGTAAAGAGACCAGATACAGATTGGAAGGAAATAATTGCAGGGACTCTAACAAAAGACTTTATGTGGCACAGAAAGAGGGCTCTCAAAACTCAATAGTGGGGCTGGAGAGATGGCCTAGCTAGAGGTTAAGAGCACCGACTGCTCTTGCAGAGGACCCAGGTTCGATCCCCAACACCCACATGGCAGCTGAGAAGCATCTTTAACTCCAGTTCCAGGGGATTCCGAGACCCTCTTCTGACCTCCGCGGCATTGCATGACACGGGTGCACAAACCTACATACAGACAGTACATTCATACACATTAAAAAAATAAAATTAAATTTAAAAAAAAAACTCAATAGTAAGGAGGCTGGAGAGATGGTGGCTCCATGGTTAAGAGCACTGGTTGCTCTTCCAGAGGACTCAGGTTCGATTCCTGGCACCCATGTGGTAGCTAACAATCATCCATAACTCTAGTTACAGGGGACCTGATGCCCTCTTCTGACCTCTGCAGGATGCGCTTACACACATGTAGGCAACACACTCCTACACATAAAAATTCTTTTTTTCAAAAAACTCAACAGTAAGAATAAAACCCAGTTGTTTTTTTTTTTTTTAATGTGTAATGATTTAAACAGTATTTCACAAAAGAAGGTATGGGGTTACAAAATAAAGGGCATACAAAATGTTCAACCCCACTCATTGTTAGGGGTATGCAAATTAAATCCATGAAAGAGAACACCATCCACCTACTGGGATAGCTAAAATTAAAGACTGATAACACACAGGAAGACTATGGGGACCCTGGACT
Organism: Rhizomys pruinosus; assembly: GCA_009823505.1. Classification (NCBI taxonomy): domain Eukaryota; kingdom Metazoa; phylum Chordata; class Mammalia; order Rodentia; family Spalacidae; genus Rhizomys; species Rhizomys pruinosus. The sequence continues at coordinate 1,895,312 of VZQC01012024.1, read as the reverse complement.
GCTCACTCTGTGCTATGGTAAGCTGTGCAGTCAGGTTGATTAACATATCGAAACATGTGTCTATGCTAAAGTAACCTACCATAACTATTAGTGCTGCTTAAATACCTATATATCTAATTGCTTGTTCTTCATTAGTAGGATCGAAAGGTTATTCCTGGACAAACTGTCAGCCCATGAAAGGAAACAGCCAGAATTGACCAGAGTCCAAGTCAACAGCTCCAGAGAGAGTGGACTGTTTTACCTCTCATCCACCTGTGCCCCTTTTCTAAGCCTAGGGAACAACCTGCGGAAGAGGGGGCGTGGTAGAATGTAAGGGCTGCGATTGGGGTGAATGGTGAAACTACAGCAATGTAGTCTGGACACTCATTTGATCAACTTGATTGAACAAACAACCTGTCACCCCCCACTGGATGGTGGGGCTGTAGGTGTTTGGGCACAACAGCCTGCAGATAGGTTTTGCATGAAGGATGCTTGTACTCATGGATTATCACTTATAGCTAAAAATGAAAAAAAAAAAACTGAGAGAAAGAGGCAGGAAGTTTAGGGCAGAATGCATGATCGGGATGGGGTGGGGGTGGTGGGGGGAGGGAAATGGAAATAGAGCTAACTGAATTGGAAAAAATGTATGAAATGCACAAGCATCAATAAAAACTAATTTAAAAAAAAAAAAAAAAAAAAAGAAAAACAAAGCAGTCTCTTTCAGACCCCCATTTGTCACCTGATATTCGTCCCAGCTATAAACTTACTGTTAATTGTCAACCTAATAAAATCCAGAGTCACCCAGGAAGGGAGTGTCAATGAAGGGTTGCAATCCCAAAATAAGTATGCTGAGTAAAAATACGCCTACGCCGGGTGCAGTTGTGCACACCTTTAATCCAGCACTTCATGAGCAGAGGCACGTTGGCTCTCTATGAGGTCAAGCCAGTTGGCTCCATAGTGAAGTTCCCGCAGCTGGGTCTTCAAGGAATCCCTGTCTCAAAAAGACCAAAAGACGGAAGGAAGAAAGGAAGGAAGCAAGGGAGGGAGGGAGGGAGGGAGGGAGGGAGGGAGGGAGGGAAAACAAAAGAAAAAATAAAAGACAGAACAAAGAATATATGGTATGTGGTTGCATTTATATAAAATTCTAGAAATGTTGGGCTGGATACATGGCTCAGTGGTTAAGAACCTTTGCAGCTCTTGCAGAAGATGTGAGTTGAGTTCCTAGAACCCATGCTGGGCAGCTCACAACTGCCTCTAACTCCAGCCCCAGGGGATCCAGCACTCTTTTCTGGCCTCCAACAACACCTGCACACCCACGCACATGTGCACAAGACCACATGCAGACATATAGACACACATACACGTCAAAAATTAAAGCCAGGTGTGGTGACACACGCCTTTAATCCCAGCACTCAGAAGGCAGAAGCAGGCGGATCTCTGGGAGTTCAAGGCCTGGTCTAGAAAGCAAGCTCCAGGCCAGCTGGGGCTAAAGGGAGACCCTGTCTCAAAAAATACCAAAAATATAAATAATTAAGATAATACATCTTTAAAAATTAACTCCAGCTGGGCGTGGTGGCGCATGCCTTTAATCCCAGCACTCGGGAGGCAGAGGCAGGTGGATCTCTGTGAGTTCAAGGCCATCCTGGTCTATAGAGCGAGCTCCAGGCCAGCTGGGACTAAAGGGAGACCGTGTCTCAAAAAGACCCCCTCCAAAAAAATAACTCCAGAAATGTGAAATAAACTATCATAGAGTCCACAGCTGCCTAGGAAGGAGGGCAGAAAGCCTTCCTGCAGGCACCAGGAGCCCAAGGACAAATACCACACTGTACATGATCAATGCAGCTTACTACTTGTCAATTGTGCTTCCATGAAGCTTTTTGAAAAGCATGCCATGTGAGCAGCATGTTGTGAGGTTGTGCAAGGAGGACCCTGTCTGCACAGGTGCTGTTTACCCAGAAGAAGGGGAAAAAAATGAATTGTCAAAAGAAATAATTTGCCCGTCATGACTCGTAAAAAACTTGTACCCCGACTCAAAAGCACACCCATTCATCCACTCACCCCTCCACCCAGCAGATGACAAACTAGCCTGAGGGTTCAAAGAAAGGCTTCTCACCTGCCAGAACCACAGAGAGAACTCTGTTGATGCGCTGGCTGCTCTGGGCCTTGGGCCCAAACCTGCACATCTGCATACAGATGTGTGGGTGCATGTACATAGCCAGACTGCCCAGCTGTTTGGACACATTACACAGACACTGTGTGCCTCGATTTCTTCATCTGTAAAATGAGGAAAATAGTAATATCCACCCCCATGGGGTTGTTATGATCTAATAAATTAACATTAGAACAATGCCTGGCACTTTGCAGGCACTCAATAAGTGCTACACTTACTTAGCACTATAATTGTTACTGTTCTGATTACTCAACTACCAAGAAAGATATGGCCGCTGGCTACGAGGTCTTCAGCTGCTAGGGTGAGTCACTCAGATTAGCGTGTGACCATGTCTGTAGAAGACTGTCTTGATTACACTGGTGGGAAGACCTGCCCACTCTGGGTGGCAGTGTTCCCTGGGCAGGGGACGCTGAACTGTAGAAGAGTGGAGGAAGGCAGCTGAGCTTCAACGCGCATGCGTTCAGCCCTGGCTGCTCCCGGCTGTGCTGATAACGAAACCAGCTGCTTTCAAGCTCCTGCCTCCTTCACCACACTCAGTGATGGACTGAACCTGGACTTGTGAGCCAAATGAGCCCTTTCTCTCCTAAGGTGCTGTTGCCAGGGTGTTTTATCACAGCAACAGGAAAAGAAATGAAGACACTCATGGTTACCATTAGTCAACAGCCGTGCACGCTCTGGGGCAGGGTGGGCTGTCAGCAGCACCCTGGACACAGATGGGGACAGATGGGTTGACAAATGAGTACAAGCAGCAAGCGAAGTGAGACCAATGGTGGAAAGGTTCATGAGGATGTTGGTGGAACCCAGAAGTGTCCAGGGACACACAAAGGCGTTTCTGCGATGCAAAGCAAGTTCAGTGTAAGGCCCCACCCCCTACTCCTGTTCACAGCCCAGCGAAGACACAATGGCTGAAAACGCTGTAAGGACAGTGGGTCCAAGATTCCAGGGAGAGCAAAGGCCCAGACATCTGCTCACCAACAGAAGGGCCTGTGTCATCTCTGAGGTTCAAATCTGTCCTCTGAGGGACAAGAAGAGGGATGGCTATTTCATGCTTTCAATCACACTAAATTTATTCCGTTGGAAGAACCGTCCTTTACTCAGGGACTGTGTCCTTCCAACTTTTCTTTGATGAGACTTAATGATACACACACGGGACCTGGAATTCTTCTAAACCTTACTTGGAAAAATTAAATGTCCTTGACCTTGTTAAGTCCCTTCCATTGCAGAAAAGAGCCAGCTGCTTTGTGAAAGTGTCATCCTCAGAGACTAACTTCCTGAGTACAAGCTGGGCCCATGTGTAAGGTTAAGTGCCAAGAGACATGAGGTGTTCTCCACCTGTGTGAGGAAGCCTGAGTTTGGGGGGCCAGGGCTGGTCTAGACAGGATGCTCCTGTCTGAGGAATGACATTTAAAGGTATTGGAAAGTGTGTGGGGGCGGGGGGGGCGGTTTGCTTCCACAGGAGGAACTAAAGACAGAAGATGCCAGGTAGGAAGACCTGTAAGTGTGAAAGTCTGGAGGTGCAAACAAGTTGGCTCCCATAAGAACAGGTGTGGAAGGCAGATGGGAAAACAGGCAGAGGGAGGAAGGGTTTGTGGGGACCAGGACAGCAGAGGCAAAAGCCCTGGGGTCACAAACCTGTTTAATAAGCAGCAGCTTGGTGACTGGCTACCAGACCCTGTACTTGACACAGACACCTGCTCCATGGGAAAGGCACAGCTCTGATCCTTTCCGGCTCCCCATCTTGGCATCGGGAAAGGGGGGTTCTCAGAACTCCTGGGCCTTTGAAGCTTCTCTTTCAGCATTTCAGGCCAAGGGGGCACACCCACCAAAGCAGCAAAGGGAATTCTCTGCTCTGCATGGAGAGCTGGGTTTCTGGCCGCGTCAGCAACACAGCCACAGGCTTCAAAGTGCTCTGAGAGGGACGGTTCTCTGAGTCCCTATCCTGGAGGAGCCAGATCATCCAGTACCCCCACGAGTGTGGAGAGGACACCCTTAAAGCAGAAGGCCCCAAGACCCTAGGACATTTTTCCCTGACCGTGCTCAGGGACTTTGGGAAGCCTCAGCGAACTCACAGGGGACCTGCAAGCCATTTTAGGTTCTTACTGTAAAACTGCAGCATTCAGTATTACCTGACACCTGTCTATCACAGATGCTTGGGGGAGCTTGGTTTTAGGTTATTCTGCATCCCTCTTGAGGATGCTGGCCATTGTGAAGCTAGGCTCTTGGGTTGCTAAGACAAAAAAACAAGAACCTGATATAAGTTGAAGTATAATAGGAAATGAGAATGGGAGAAGGGGATCTAACTCCAGGGTTTGCAAGTCTACCCTGGGCTTAAAGGGCACATACAGCTCACCAGTGAGTAATGAGGTCATGAAGGAAATGCCTAATGTTTTTTATTTATTATTTTTATTTTATGTGTCTGAGTGTATTACCTGCATGTATGTAAGTGCACCTGTGTTGTGCAGTGCCTACAGAGGTTAGAAGAAGGTGTTAGATCCCCTGGTACTAGAGTTAGGGATAGTTGTTAGCTGCCATGTGGGTGCTGGAAACCAAACCCAGGCCCTCTGCAAAGCAGCCAGTGCTCTTAACCACTGAGCCATCTCTCCAGCCCCCAGAAGGTCATTTTTGTAGTCCTGTATCTTTTGCAAGCAATTATTAAGTTAGGACATGAGTATCTATTGAGGTGTTTGGATCTAACTACTTAATAAATTAAATAGTTAGATATTTGTTCAAGTCTAGGGCTGTCATAAAAAGTAATCACAGAGGGACTTGGGTGCCAACAACCCAGGTAGTTTGAGAATTTCTGCTCTGGGAGAAAAAGTGCCTAAGATGTCCTCAAAATGTCTCCCACCTCAAAGTGGGTTAGGAGGTAATATAGGAGGGCTCACTGAGGATGGCCAGGGGTCCCAAGCTGGTGACGGAATGACATGCCCATTTTCCCACTAGCCCTTGGCCTGTGGCTTGTTAGAGTTGGCATGCTTGCTGCTCTGTGGGCACAGTGGGTGGCAGCAAAGACATAAGTGCCCCCTGCACAGCTGGAGAGGGGAAGGGCTGCCAAGTACATAGCTAGGGACCCCTATGACTCGGGAGGTAGAGGCTGAGAGCTCTTCTGTTTAGCATGAAGAGGGTCTCTCTGGAAGGTGTGGTGGGAAGCTCCATATGTAGGCTCCTCCACCCCTGACAAGGTCTAGACTGGACTCAACCTAGCTTCTCTGCAACAGAGACCCAGCGAGGACATCTGGAAAGACCGCGTGTCAACTTAAAACACTCAGCTTAGTGTTGAGTGTTTTTAAGGAGCTGCCACAGAACAGACGTAAAATCCCGGACTCCAGAACCTCCCCACTTGCAAGCAAGGTCAGGCTACTTGAAAAGAAATGCAGCATTTCCCGTGTATAATGTGAATTACATAGAACCCCATGGCAGGCAGGCATTGTGTTCAATGGCAAAGGCTGGAGGCGCAGCAAGGACATCAGCGAGAAGAGGTCAAGTTGAGGCAGAGCTTTCTGGGCGGGGCTTACCCTAACCTAGAAGTGAGTAACAGAGGAGAGGGCTGAGAAACAGCTTCTCCCAATCTCAGGTTCTAGGAGTGACCTTCCCCTGGTCCCCCTGTCCCAGTGGGCATGGCTGGCCCAGAGCAGTGCTCAGTCATTGGTATAGGACACTTTAGGGCTTAACATCCAGATGAAGTTGTCAAGGCACCAACTGTGAAGGGTCCAGTGTGGCCGGAGCCTGACATTTATAGTCGCCCATCACATCCGAGAAGGCTACAATCACGTCACAAGGGAAAAATGCCCACAGAAATAAGACTAAGAGCAGCCTGGGCTGCCAGAGTCCATCGAAATCATTATTTGCAGGATTCTTAGAGCCCTGCTCAATGTGTCGCCGTTCCTAAGTGCTAAGTCCCTAGCGTAGTAATAGGATGGTATTCATAGGCACTCTGGCTTCCAATAAGATATAAGAACTCAGCTCACATTTTTGAAAGTTTATAAATAGCCTCAGAAAAAGAGCTGGAACACACTTCTTAGTAAATACAGCTGACCCATTTTCCTCAGTCTTCACCAGGAATAAAGAGACCGTTACCACGGAGAGTGCAGGAGAATCTAAATATACACTTCCTGCTCACAGGGCCCAGATCAGAAAAACAGAGTCTGTGGGTAAGGAGGGGAAGCCAGGCCAAGGAGGGGTCCCCACTGTCACCTCTCGAATGAATGTCTGCCAGGTGGATGGATGGAGCTGGGGCTCCGGGTGGAAAGGGGCAACGCTGACCCTGGGCCCGCAGATCACTGCTCTGGGTTGGCCGGGCCAGCCTCTCCTCGGCTGAGTCCCTTCAGACCCTGAGCTTTTTTTATTCCATCAGCTTCCCGTGTCTTTGTCCCTCCTAACTCTCAGCTTCAAGATAACCAAGGAGAAGGGAGTTCCTCATTTTTGTTCAGTACAGTCTTTGGAAGAGTGTCTGGCCTGGGGCATACACGCTGCGGTAAATATTTATCAAATGAGTAAATTTGCCAGTGAGTGGCCCAGCCTGTTACTGACTCTGGATGAGCTTCCATTAGCCTGTCCTCAACAAACCCAGCCAGCCCCTTCCATGGAGGAAGCTACAGACCAGCCTAGAGGGAGGCTCTCATTTCTGATGAATTTTATACCTTCCTTTTGGCAAGTGCCAAAAGGTATTAAATAATTCACCAAACCCAGCAGATCCAAGAGATTCAAAAAGAAAACCGCCTCAGTAATCACATGGGAAGGCAAGGTGTCTGCATGCTGTCTATCCCTAGCCCCAGAAGGGTGCCTGCCCCGCTCTTCTCCCCAGAAATGGATGGGAGGGTCTCAGTGACTGATGGCTTCCGTTTCCACTATGGACGGACATGTCATCAACTCCCTAGCCTGGCCTTAGATATGGGACTTGAGAGGTCAGCTTTGCTGGCAGGGGCCCCAGTGACTTTTCTCAGGAGTTGGGCTCAGGGCAGAAAGCAAAGCCCCCTGCCCTCTCCTTCCAAAGGAGTTTCAGGGAAGACAGAGGCAGGTAGGTTGATTGAGCCAAATCGGCAGGAAGGTCACTACAAGCTGGCAAGCCGAGGTTTCTGAGAATGGGTCTGCCTCCTGAGGAAGGGGACGTGGGGGGGGGGGCACAGCCAGCATAGGGCAGACACGGAAGCTTAGGGAGGCTTTATGCCAAAACTGGGAAAGCCTGGGTCACTGAAGAGACCAGTGCAGGCTGCCAACAGCAGGCCAGGGAAGCCGCCAGTGTGTGTGGTCCCCTTGAGGCCATGCCCTGGTGGCTGCAGGAAAGTCTAGGATTCATTCTTCACTTCCCAGAGTCCTTACTAGAAAAGTGCCTCACCAGGAACCTTCAAGAGCATCTCAGTTCCTTAGAACTGAAAATAGTCTGCTCAAAATGGAGGAGAGACAGGGACCCAAATGCAGGTCTGTTTGCCCATCCTGCACTAGGGTCCTGGTGAGGAGACCCCAAAACTATCTTGAGTCTGCAGACTTGGCCCCCTCCTGTTCCCAACGTGGCTGCCACAGACTCTGGACCCCGCAGGACCAGCCTTGAACACAAAAGGCGCTTAAGGAGGGTTGAAGGCTGCGTCCTTACAGAGTGCGTGCAGGCCCGAAATTCAGTCTGTATTCCTGTAGACTCTGTTCTTTTATTGGTTATTTCTCTAACTTGACTTTAATTCATCGTCTCAGTTATGATCATAAAAGACCTTAATTGATACTTATTTGATGGAATCTACCTTATTCATGAAATTTATTACTTCATACAAGCAGAAATCAGAAAGCTGAGCTTGCTACCATCCCCGAGAGCAGCCTGCGTGCCACAGCAGCCTCCTTCCTGGAACACTCAAGGAGAAGGGGGCAGGGTTCCAAGACTCCAGTGCTCCAAATTAAAACCTAACCTCTCTGGGGAGCTCTGGACTGGGCCTACTGAATGCATACATGGGGGGGAAGGGAGGGTTAAAACCTGTCTGCACGGCTTCCGGCATGGGCATGCCTCCTGCCAAGAAAGCCAAGTCTGGTTCCCTTTGCTAGAACAGGCTGGATGGCTTGCTTATAACTAAGAGACCAAGGCAGAAGTGACTTCTGTGGCTTGCAAGGCTTATTCATGAAAGGCCCAGGATTTCGTGCATTTGGGGCCCAGGTAAGAATTTGTAATCCGGAGGCCACCAGGCCCAGAGGCTACACAGAGGGAGGGAAGCTGAGGAGCCCCTGATGTTCTTCTGTTCCCAGATACTTGCATCTGTCCTTACTATCTCAGAGGGAGGATCCTTTGAGATGACTCAGCCCGATGCCACTGAATTGCCGTGTGACCTCCTAGCAGGAGCTCCTGGACCAACCCAGAACCAGGAGAAGCAGGTGGCCATAACAAATGGCTGTTGTCTCATACCTCGTTGTCAGAGTGTTTTGTTATAAAGCCAGAAACTGGAATATAGAAGTCTTGATACGAGAGCCCCAGGCCCAAGACCCCAGGTTTCTCCCTTCTGAACCTGCATTTGTTCTCTGAAACAAGAAGATCGGAGACCAGGAGCACATTTCTACCAGTGTTAGGAAAATGAGAAAGATAATTTTGAGAGAGAGAGAGACAGAGACAGAGAGAGAGACAGAGAAAGGTAGGCTGGAACAAATCCCTAATCAAGCTAAATTTATTCTATTGAAGCATCCTTTATCTTGAAATGACGTCCTTCTTATATGGCTAGAGCTTGAGTCTCCTTCCTTATGAGATGATACCATGGTGGAAACTGGCATTTAATGGCCTCACTTGATCAGATTGGAAGTTAGCTATCCCTTGTCAGCTCACAAATATGTTTAAGCCTTGACCAGTCTGTGACAGCCCACATGACTGAAAGGCCTCCTGTCACCTCCACCTCCGACAAAACGTCATTCATGAAACCCCCTTAGGAAAGCTGATCTCCCTTTTCTCCTACCCAGCATGCTCTCCATGGCCATGCCCTGGCTTATCAGCGCAGACACCTGGCTCTGGTTTAAAACAGCCTCAGACCTCCGAGGGGATGGAGCGGGAAGGCTCCAACAGAAAGGGCTCCTTCGAAGCCCAGCAAGGGCTTGCCTTGCCTCTTGAGCCAGGTACCTGCTCCACCCAGTGCCTGCCCCATCGAAGCAAAGCTGTAAACCACAGAGAAACACACAAAAGGTGTCAGCAGATCTGCACTTTCCAAAAACAGAGTGTTTTCAGGTCACAGAACAGAACACGCTGCTGACTTCATCTCTAAAACGGTGCAGAGGCCTACAAAGGTTCAGCTCTTTGGTTTCTGCTTACTGTGTCTCTCTGGTCTGTCTGTAGCCTGGGGTGGCTGTGCAAAGGCCACACCCTGGGATGTGAAGCGGTGACAGCCACCAACACCACTGGTCCAGGGTCAGACCTGTTCCTCCTCCTCCTGGGAGAAGGTCAGGACAGGGTGCCAAGCATGCATCCACAGAAGGGTCTGCGAGCAACAAGGCGGGGCACTGGCATGCTCTCCAGGGGCTGGCCACAGGGAAGGAGGCAGGACATCCATGCAACGATGGGGGACAGAGACGAGGTCCATGTGCTCCCCTACGGCCGAGCCCGGACAGAGAGTTCTGGTTTCCTCTAGCAGGGCTGGTGGCAGAACCAGCTAGTCCTGCAGGCTTCCCGGGGGCAGGGAAACGTTTTGAAGCCAACAGTATTTTGAGAGCACAAATAGTACAGTAAAACTGAGACATTTATATGCAATTGGGAGACATTTATCCTGTGACAACATTCTATTCCAATGACTTTTCTATTACCGCCAATGATTAATGATGTAAATTCTGTCACTTGGGATGATGGATGCAGGGCAGCTGAGGGGCCTTTGCATAGATTACCCGAACTCCAGCTTCCCATTGGCTCCCAGGACAAATGCAGTCTGCACTTCAGTCAGGCATAAATGTAAAGTTCTTTTAGATTAAAAAAATATTATTCTTCTTCAGTACCAGAAGCAATTGACTCGGGGCTGGGGGAGAGGTTTCTCCTCCTCTGCTGCAGGTCAGGGCTGCTGATGTAATACATTTACGAATAATTACCTAATTCTTCGCAAACAGGAACTAGGGAGGCTGACAGAGGAGGCTGTACCCAGGAAGGTTAGAGACATGCAAAGAGGGCTTAGCTGTTCAAGGCCTTCCACATGCTGTGCCCAGCTCAGCCTACAGATCCCATGTCTTCAACCTCCATTTTGTTGCATGGATCCTGTTTTTTTTGTTGTTGTTTTGTTTTGTTGTTGTTGTTGTTGTTTTGAGACAGGGTCTTCCTATAGCCCCCAGCTGGCCTGGAACTCACTCTGTAGACCAGGCTGGCCTTGAATTCATAGAGACCCCCCCCCTGCCTCTGCGCCTCCCAAGTGCTAGGATTAAAGGTGTGCGCCACCACACCTGGCTTAAAGACGGTTCTTAGCCACCATGTGGGTGCTGAGAATCGAACCCAGGTCCTCTGCAAGAGCAGTCGGTGCTCTTAACCGCTGATCCATCTCTCCAGCCCAGCCCTCCCCATACTGCTGTGTGCTTCTGCCTCTGCCCTTCCCTTAAGCCCTGTGCACGGCCTCACTGCGGACCACACATAATTCCTACCTCTGCACAAAGCCGCCATCTTCTCGCCACCACTCTCAAGCCCTCGGCAGTCTCCTAAGCACCCCGTCTCTCTCTAGGTGTACAATCCTCATAGAGGTGCTGCTGCTCACTGCCTGGGACAGTCTTCCTGCCCCGGGGTTCAGCTGGCAGCTCCTGTTCACCCTTCAGCTCTCAGCTTAGACATCCACCATATGCTCGGAGACGTCTGCCTTGAGCCAGACTACATGGGCCTCTGCCCCACCCCCCTGGGGCAATCTCAGGGTTCCTGTCCATCACTCACAGAGCTCTCCTACATGGCACAGCACCTGCACAGCTTGAGCACGGTGTGCTCTTGTGCAGGTGAACAATGGAGAGAACCAACTGGATGTTGGCTATCTCCCCTCACACCCCCTAGACGGCAACTCGTTGAGGCCCAGAACTAAGGCCAGTTCCACTCTGGACTCCTGAGTCTCCTGGAGTAGAGGATCAGAATGCACCCATGCAGAAACCAGGAGGGAAAGCATGCAACCCGGATCACTGATGGCCTCATTCATAAGGCAAAGGCTTAAAAGGTTAAGGAAGGAAAGAGAATTAATACAGGACAACATTCGGGCCTGCAAATCAAGCTGTCATAAGGCCGCAGGGAGAACTGCTTTGCTTCCCTGCATAAACCAGGAAAGCAGCCTAACTCAGAGGTGGGCGGGGCAATCTTACAGGAACCCAGGGCTGCGCCTGGGTCTGTATTCCTGGCACTCCTAATTCAATTTGGCCATCTCTCTCTGCATCCTTTCTTGGAAAACAGATGAGCTTTCTACTCTATGAGGATGCCTGGGAAAGCCCTGGGCTCTGCCAACAGTGGGGAAAATGGATAGAGTCCTGCTGGAGTGAGACCTGCTCACCAGGGTCCTGGGATTCCCCCATCTGGCAGCAGGAAAGAGCAGTGGAAAAACAACATCTCAAGCCCGGGCTCTCTCCTCCCCTGCTCTGGTAGCCTGGTCACCTCTAAGACTTCAAGACAGGAGGGCAGGGATGGCACTCACAGGGCAAGGGCCTGGAGGCTCAGGGCTCTAGCACTCAATGAACCATGATGGACTTACCAAAACTTGGGGCCAGCAAAATGGCTCACAGAATGAAGGCACGTGTTGTGAAGTCTGCTGACCTGAGTTCGGTCCACAAGGTGCAAGGAGAGAAGCAACTCCTACAAGTTGTCCCCTGACTTCCACCCATATGCCCGCCCACCTACAGGCATGTGTGCACAAATCCATCCATACATACATGTGAATAAATAAGCTGTAAGAGAGAAAGATGGAAATTTTTAAAGACTAAGAACTGACATTTGAGAGGAGGTTAATGGGGTCAGAGCCTCTGGTGGTCAGGTAGAGAGCCCACACATGCTGAAGCCTCTGATGCTTTCTTCTTCTCCTCTTCCTCCTCCTCCTCCTCCTCTTCTTTCCTCCCTCCCTCCCTCTCTCTTCCTCCTCCTCCTCCTCCTCCTCCTCCTCCTCCTCCTCCTCCTCCTCTTCTTTCCTCCCTCCCTCCCTCTCTCTTCCTCCTCCTCCTCCTTCTCCAGTAAATTTGTTAGCTTTGGGACATGTGGTGTCATGTAGCCCAGGCTGTCTTCAAACTCACTATGTAGAAAAGGATAACCTTGAACTTCAGATCCTTCCCCTTCCATCTCCCAAGTGCAGGCATGTGCCACGATACCCAGTGTGGCCTGTTTTGTGCAGTGCTGGGGATCCAGCCCAGACCTTCGGGCATGGCAGACAGGCCAGCAGACCCACTGCTGGCTTCCTAGGCACCTTCCTCCCCATGCCAGTGGCCATGGCTGCCCCCAATGGAGCCCTAAGCCCAGGGGCTGCTCACTCCACTGTCCTGCTCTCCTATGGACACAGAAGAACCTCATTCCAGGGACACCAGTCCTTTCCGATCTCTCTGTTCTCCTTCAGGTCTCATGGCCTCTTCCATCGGGAAAGGACTAGTATGGACTGGGTCTGCTTAAGGCCCGCCTGCCCTCTCCAATCATCAAGGCTCCTGGCTGCAGCCTGTGCTTGGCCCTTACAGCCTCTGAGGCTGGACGCTGAAGCCCCCGGGGGGGAACAGGACAGGGAAACTATAAAAAGCAGAAATTCAGAACACTTAAAAATGACTAGATCTCTCGCCTGAACTTTTCCAAGGGGGAATGCTTATGTTCTTGAAGTGAAGAGAGTGAAATCTCTAATCTTTGAAACCTTTATAAATATATCCTTTTTAAAAAAATAAAACTACTTAAATGAATCCCCCTTTGCCTGACAAAGCAGGGAACTCAAAGCTCCCAGTTTTAAAAGCTTCCATTAAAGCAGCTTTTCTTTTTTTCAGAAAATAATGAATTGAAAAATAAATCAGAGGGCTTAATTAAGCCTGAGGCCAACTCGAGAAGCTTCCTTGACAAGCCACAGAACTGGGATGGCCGAGGTGCCTCTCTGCTTATTTCTGAAGCAGCTCCGGCCAAAAGCCTGCCTCTGAGCTGCACAGAATTAGAATTCAGCTAGGCTGGTTTTTTTCAGGCAGTACAGTATGTCTTCATTGGGTAACAGCAGCCTCGTAAATTAAGATAAAAAGTGAGCGAGGTGGAGACAAGAACATGTTTCCGAGGAGGGAAGAGGAAGTGGCACAACACTGGTCCAGAGGGAGCAGGCTGCATACCGTCCCCAGCTAGTGTGAGGGCCCCATCTCCGCAGACCTTCAAGCCAGGCCTGGGCTCACAGCAGAAACAGACCAGGAACCCCACCCCCAAAAGTGTCTGCCTGAGACCAGGCTCTGCCAATGGGCAGATGATGCTTCACACCGCCTCCTACATGTGTGTGCATATGTGTGTTGATGTGCTTGGTCTTAAAGTGCAGGTTCACTATGTGAAAATGTTAGGTGCTAAACCAATACCAAAGAACAGCAATAAAGTCAAAAACAGACCCTGACATTCTAAATCTTGAATTCACATGGAAGAAGTGGGCATCATATGCCTCCCATGAATAACTAGCTACCATTATGTCCAGTGTCCCAAAGGTTCCAATGCCATAGATGCTCTCGGGACAAACACAAGTCCTGTGTTCCAACCCAGAAGGACTACTCCTTTGCCTCCAAATACCTCCTTCCCTGCACTCACACTGTCCTTTTCCCAATGGAACCCTCCCACTCGCCCTACTGTGTGTGAGGAGCCAAGCCCAAACCAATTCGTCTCCTCACCACCTCCCTTGTTTGGACTTCCCTCGGCACTGGGCCCAGCCTGACACAGCACAAGCAGAGGAGTCAAGCAGAAATGCCCATCAATTACAGGGCATGGTGGCGCACGTCTTTAATCCTAGCACTTTGGAGGCAGAGGCAGGCAGATCTCTGTGAGTTCAAGGCCAGCCTGGTCTACAGAGTGACTGTACTCAGTTTTTAGTCTGTTTTTAGTCCCAGGCCAGCTGGGACTAAAAAGAAAGACCCCTGGGGCTGGAGAGATGGCTCAGCAGTTAAGAGCACCGACTGCTCTTGCAGAGGACCTGGGTTTGATTCCCAGCATCCACATGGTGGCTAAAAACCATCTTTAACTCCAGTTCCAGGGGAATCCGATGCCCTCTTCTGACCTCCGCAGCACTGCACGACACAGGTGCACCTACTTGCATGCAGACAGTACACTCATACACATAAAATAAAAATAAATAAATAAAATTTTAAAAATTAAAAAAAAGAAAGACCCTGTTTCAAAAATACCAAAAGAAATGCCCATCCAACTGGAAAATGCTTAGAGAAAGAAAATATCACAATCCAAGGCAGGAAGGAGTTTGGGGGTAGAAACTTCCAGAAAGAAGTTGTGTGTCTGTGCTTGGCCAAGAGGAAGGCAGAGATAAGGAATCATAGGCAGTGGCCAAGGACAGCACTAGAGCCACAGAGTGTGGCTGGACCACAGTGACGGAGCAAAGGAGCTGACCAGGGTTCTGACTACCAGAGGCAGAAGGCCTCTGCTACAGGGCAGTGCTGCCAGGACAGCAGGGATAGCTGGAGGGCCAACAGACCCAAAGGCCAGAAGGTCTGGGAAGCTGCTGCATTGCAACTCTCTGGAAGTACTCTGACTGGGTTAATAAGACCTTGGGCCATGTGGAAGAGCACACGCTGGGTCAGAGCAAGCAGGTGGATAGCTAATTCAATCTCCCCAGGCATCCAGGCAAGGCTACTTGGCCAACCCTGGGCTGCCAGGGTAAAGACAAGGCTTGGTTCTAAGGTCAATTGAAAAACTGGTCCCATGCATAGGACCAGGATCAGGGATCCCTGGGTTTAAGGAATCTGCAGCCAGGAGGTGCTGAGGAATGGTACTAGACCTCAGGGTACACGTGCAGGGTTTAAAAACCGCCCCTGAGGCTGGAGAGATAGTTCACAGTTAAGAGTGCTGACTGTTCTTGCAGAGGACCCGGGTTTGATCCCCAGCACCCACATGGCAGCTAAGAGCCATCTTTAAGCCTGGCATGGTGGTGCATGGCTTTAATCACAGCACTCAAGAGGCTGAGGCAGGTGGATCTCTGTGAGTTCAAGGCCAGCCTGGCCTACAGAGTGAGTTCTAGGCCAGCTGAGGCTACAGGGAGACCCTGTCTCAAGACAAAAAAAAAAAAAAACCTGACCCCGTGGCTTACCTGCCGGTGCCTTTGGGCAAGCCACACAATCTGCCAAAGCCAGGGATGCCTTCCCTGTAAAGTAGGAGCAGAATCACCTCCTCAGCTGCCAGCCTGTGACAGGCACTGGGGCTGGCAGCATGCCTGGCTCCTGGCTGAGCTCAATCCTAGGTGACTATGACAGATCCCTATGAACTGGGGCAAAGCCGTCTGCTGAGAGAGAGATCTAAGAGAGATGGAAGGTGGCAGCCCAAGGACAAGGCACTGGGCATAACACCCAAAATGCACCCCACACAGGCAAAGGTACAGAGCCTCTCTCCCAGCACTTAGTTACCACGTGCAAATTACCTACTTCTGTACTGTGGCCTCAGAAGTACCAGGTGATCTGGAAAGTGCTGAGGAATGTCAGGGTCTGGAGCTCTGATGTAAAGAGAAACGAAGTCTGAGAAGAAAGAGTGGCCCCCGGGAGACTGGCGGGGCGGGGGGGCAGCACTTTAATATTTCATTAGTGCACATTAGCAACACAACACACTTTCACACGATGACTTCTTGGGAATGCCTCATTCAGAATCAAACAGGGTGGCACTGGCAGCTCACCCCTCGGGCCTGCTGAGCCTCTGGAAGCAGCCAGTTGGAAAGGACTTGACCTTCAGGGTTATGGCTACTCAAGCCAATGAGCCCCAGCATGCAAGAGTTCCTGGGGAGGCAGAGGCAAGTGGATCTCCGTGAGTTCAAGGCCAGCCTGGTCTACAAAGTGAGTTCCAGGATAGCTGGGACTACAGGGGGACCCTGTCTCAAAAATACAAAAAAAAAAAAAAGAGTTCCTGGGGAGATGCTTAGAAAACCTGCTAATCCCTGGATGACAGGCAAGCCAAGGAGTCCACGAGAAACCAAGGAGAAGGCTTTCTGGGCTGGGTTCATGCTCTCATGCTCCAAGCATGTGCCAGAAGTCACCGGCCAATTAGAGGGTCCTAAAGTCTGGCCATTGAGACCCACCTTCCCCACCACCTCCACCGCCATTAGAGTCTTAAGGGAAGCAGAGGACAGGGCAGGGGAGCTAGGCTACAGAGGATAAAGGGGGTGTCCTTTCTTACCTATCACCCTGTAAACCATCCTCACATTTGTTAGCTCAACAGATATCTACTGTGCACGCAGCCCATGCCAGGAGTGTGCTCACTGCCAGACACACAGCAGGCAGCCCACAGACCTTCAGCAAGGGCACATGGAGGCAATTGATTTAAGGTGTTAATCTGTGCTTTACCACAGCCCTGCAGCAAGCACAGTGGCTATGCAGTTCCTCCTTCCCTGCTGCCAGGGGCAGGGACATAGTAGTAACAGGAGGGTCCTGGGTACCAGCTCTACCCCAGGTACAGGACTCCCACACTGCACACTGGTTTACCTGTCCTACAGATAAATCTGAAGAGATGACCACTGCACAGAGGGACTGCTTTCCTGGAGTTACAACTGACCTTCTGTTCTCACGATCAGCAGGCAGAAAAGACTGCCCAGCCACTCCCTGCAACAGGGCAGAGCATAGCCAGAGTTAACAGCAGGCAGTACCTTCTCAGCTCAAATGTGCCTCCTTCACCAGAGTAGCCTCCTGGGCCCCCAAACTCCCCCTCCCAGGATGGCCTGAGGACCAACCTGCAGTTCACCTACGGCTCCTAGCTCTGAGCTCAAGTCCTCTCTGCTGTCCAAAGGGCAGAGGCCACGAGGGCTTCAGGGACACCCTTCCCAATTCCCTCTAATTTGGTCTATTAATTTAAAACAAAGGAAGCTGGCCAGAAGTGGTAGGCACAGGGGATGTCTGAGAGGATGTAATTAATGCGGCTGTTCCAAACGGAAGGTAACACCTTGTCTCCTCATTAGCAGATGTACTGCAATTTAGGATGACATCCTGGAGGACAGCAGTGGGGACACGCGGCTCCCTTGCAGGTCTGCACCTCACCCGCCACTTCAATTTCCTCACTGTTGAGCACTTATGAACAAAGTACTCCCAGTAGAAGGTTCTGGGCTGCTGAAGCCCAGTGATGGGAGTTCTGGGCTTAGGGGCAGGGCCCAAACACCAGAATTCCTACATCCAGACTTCAGTCTTTGAGAACTTCCCAGTTAAATGTTCAGCATGGGTTCTGGACCCTGTGTGCTCTATAAACAAATAAGGCACAATACGGGCTTCAGGATACAGTGACCTTCCTGAACTAGTGACATGCAGGTAGGAAAAAACAGAGTAACTGTTGCATAACTTTACCTGGGGAGACAAAGAAACATCTCTCCACCGCAGAGGAAAGAAGGCCCCAAGTGAAAGACCCAAGGGGGGTCCTTCTCAAGTCCAGGTAGACGAACCAAGGGGTTTATGGGAAGTTCCACCACCAGGAAGTCCGGTGGGCAACTTCTGGGCAGTACCACAACCACTCCCACAGGGTCAGTTGTTTGCCTCTTATACAGTGGAATGTGGGGGAGGCTTGAGGCAGCTCATGAAGGGCCTGTGAATCTCATGAGTTCCGGGCCCTTCCCATCCCTTATAAGGGAATGTTAACAGACCTGATCTCCTGAGGGTCTCCTTTGGGTTATCACAGCTACCCTGTTCAGGAGAGTGATGGTCCCACCCAGTGCAGCCAATGGTTACACTGCAGGTGCACTGGTTTTCATGTGACAGCTTTTCCCTTCTACCCCGAAGGGCACTTAGGGAAAGGCCAGGGCACCACTGGGCTCACCAAGATGGTGAACTGTAATTATGACCTGGCAGGGAAGGGAGAGTAACAACATGCTCCTTGGATCACTCACTGAGCAGCCGCCAGGGCCTCTAGGAGTAAGGCTTGGCCTTGTTGGCTCCAAGACCAGCCAGTATCCAGATGAAGGTGAGGGTTCAAGACTATGGCTTTCAGCTCCCTGAGTGCACACTGCGAGCCAGGTCAGCTGACTTGTAAGAACTGTAAACTGGCCCAAGGTGGGCTTCTCCAGAGCTCCACACAGGCTGAGCTGCCCGAGGACACCCAGAGGAGGCAAGGACACTGGGAGGAAAGCTTGCTCAGCTTTAGGTTAATGTTCCAGGGAGGAGACCTCTGTAAGCCAATCCTACCCTCCGTTAACTGAGTCTGAAAGATGGGAGACCTGGAAAGTTCATGAAGGAGTGTAACTTTATTATTATTTTTACTTTTTTTAAATTTTATTTATTTTTTATGTGTATGAATGTACTGTCTGCATATAAGTTTGTGCACCTGTGTTGTGCAATGCCACGGAAGTCAGAAGAGGGTGTTAGATTCCTCTGGAACTGGAGTGAAAGACGGTTCTCGGCCGCCATGTGGGTGCTAGGAATCGAACCGGGTCCTCTGCAAGAGCAGTCAGTGTTCTTAACCACTAGGCCATCTCTCCAGCCCCTATTTTTACTTTTTATGTGTATGAGTGTATTGCCTGCATGTAAGTGAACTCACGTTGTGCAATACCCACAGAGGTCAGAAGAGGAAGTCAGATCCCCTGGAACTGGAGTTTGGAACAGTTGTTAGCCTCCATGTGGGTGCTGGGAACCAAACCCAGGTCCCCTGTAAGAGCAGTCAGTGCTCTTAATGGCTGAGCCATCTCTCCAGCCCTAATCAAGTCTTTTTGCACATAGATTTTACTAGGTCAAACACACAATATGCCACATACCCTGCCTGCACTGAGGCCAACTCTTGTGCCTCCCACCTGCACAAGAATTCTAATTAGACTGGCATTACAAACTGACAGGCAGTAGTTCAGTGGTAGCATGTGCAGGGTCCCAGATTTGAAACCAAGAAACAGTAATGAAAACCTGCCAGGAGCTGGGCGTGGTGGCACATGCCTTTAATCCCAGCACTCAAGAGGCACAGGCAGGTGGCTCTCTATGACTTCAAGGCCAGCCTGGTCTACATAGATAGCTCCAGGACAGCTGGGGCTGCAGACAGACCCTGTCTCAAAAACAAAAACAAACAAACAACAAACAAACACCCTGCCAGGCAAACTCCTCAGACACTAGTGCATCTATAGCCAGCAGGTTGCTCCACCCCCACCCCCAGATTATCACCACTGGAGCTCTGCCCTAAACGATGCCTACCTGCCTAGGTCTGCCCCAGAACCTTCAGGGTGGAGACCCTAGTCATTGGGAGACCTGCACCTCCTGCTGGAAGACTCCCAGACCCACAGCCCTGAGATGAACCTCTCCAGATGACACCCCTTCCAGCCAGTCCCAGGAGCCAGCCATGAGTCATTTCATGGGGTTCTTGAGAATGAAACAACTATAGCTTTGCTTAGAAAGACATGCAATAGGTTTCTTTTTTTTTAATTAATTTATTTATTTCTGTATGTGTATGAATGTAGGTTTCTTTTCAAAATACAGCTGGGCGGGAGGACAGAACTAACTTTTCCTGTATATTTTGAATTGATCCGGATATATCCCATCTAAACATGGCAGAATGTAGCTCTCTTTATTTCAGGTGCCCTCTCATCTAAATTACA
This sequence comes from Rhizomys pruinosus, assembly GCA_009823505.1. Taxonomy (NCBI): domain Eukaryota; kingdom Metazoa; phylum Chordata; class Mammalia; order Rodentia; family Spalacidae; genus Rhizomys; species Rhizomys pruinosus. The sequence goes on along the minus strand of VZQC01012024.1, from coordinate 1,875,518 downwards.
AGTCCCTAGAACCATCCAGCCCACGTGACCCTTCTGATGACCAAAACAGACAAACTGAGTGTTTTTCTCAGAGGCCAGAACATCCTTGTTTTCCTAGGAAGTGGGGACCATGAGACTGCTGACTCCGCCTGTCGCCAGTGCAAAGGAGAGGAGAGGATACAGAACAGCCAGGGTGCTGTGGCTGTTATGGAGAGGAGAGGATACGGAACAGCCAGGGTGCTGTGGCTGTTATAGAGAGGAGAGGATACGGAACAGCCAGGGTGCTGTGGCTGTTATAGAGAGGAGAGGATACGGAACAGCCAGGGTGCTGTGGCTGTCATGGAGAGGAGAGGATACGGAACAGCCAGGGTGCTGTGGCTGTCATGGAGAGGAGAGGATACGGAACAGCCAGGGTGCTGTGGCTGTCATGGAGAGGAGAGGATACGGAACAGCCAGGGTGCTGTGGCTGTCATGGAGAGGAGAGGATACGGAACAGTCAGGGTGCTGTGGCTGTTTTGGAGAGGAGAGGATACGGAACAGCCAGGGTGCTGTGGTTGTTATGGCGAGGAGAGGATACAGAACAGCCAGGGTGCTGTGGTTGTTATGGTACTTTGTTTACCAGTTTCTGTTTGATTTGATGCCTTTTAATTAGATTTAGATTGATCGAGGCATTTCAGCAACGATTCCACAATACTCAGGTGTGGTCCTGAAGATGCCAGAATCTGCTAGATTAATACTGCACCTACCTGTCAATAAAAACTCCTGGTGGAGGACTGTGTATCCCCGACGTGTAACTGACTGCCCTCCAAGCCCGGGCTGCAGCAAGGGGGCTGCAGCAGGGGCAGATTCCCAACTGTCTGAATCCCCTCTGGGCTAAAGTCACACCACATGCCACTACCCAGGTTGAACCCAAGAATTTTTTTTTTTTTTTTTTTTTTTGGTCTTTTTGAGACAGGGTCTCCCTGTAGCCCCAGGTGTCCTGGAACTCACTCTGTAGACCAGACTGGCCTTGAACTCACAAAGATCCGCCTGCCTCTGCCTCCCAAGTGCTAGGATTAAAGGCGTGTGCCACCACACCTGGCTCCAAGAATTTCTTTGAATGTCCATTTCCCCAACTCTCCACTCCTTGAATGTAAAATGAGGGCTTGAACATCAAACAGAACAGAGCCTATGTGTGAAACACCCTCCTGGGAAAAGCAAGCTCAGTGTCTGAGGAACATCTTCAGTGAGAGGCATTCCTAGTGTGCGGCTGGCTGCTGAGGTGCTGAGACTGTGCATTTACCTGGCACCACAGGGTGATCAGACATAGAAGCTCTTTCCTGCCCTACTTGGCATCTTGTACGGGGGAGAAGTCTGATGCCAGGAAGCACCTCCACAAAAACCAGGCAGAGAAGGATGAGGTTGTGTTCAGAAATGAAGACAAGGAAAAGGGGGTCTGAGGAGAGCTGGGGTGAGAGAAGACAGACAAGGAAAGGGCCGAGGCATCGGAATCACATCTTGCTTTGGTGTCTGGAGGGAGAACAAGTAGCCACTATGATTCAGGAAACAAGGAAAAGAAGAGACATGAGGACAGGGAGGACCAGCAGGGCACCAGGGTGACAGGAACCCAGGGCTGACTGCAGAGCAGTGCGACCTGAGCTGGGTGGGGGACCACTCTGCTTCCCAGTGCAGACAGAGAGGGCTGGGTGGAGGACCACTCTGCTTCCCAGTGCAGACAGAGAGGGCTGGGTGGAGAACCACTCTGCTTCCCAGTGCAGATAGAGAGAGCTGGGTGGAGGACCACTCTGCTTCCCAGTGCAGATAGATAGAGCTGGGGTGGAGGACCACTCTGCTTCCCAGTGCAGATAGAGAGAGCTGGGTGGAGGACCACTCTGCTTCCCAGTGCAGATAGAGAGAGCTGGGGTGGAGGACCACTCTGCTTCCCAGTGCAGATAGAGAGAGCTGGGGTGGAGGATCACTCTGCTTCCCAGTGCAGACAAAGGCTGGTAGACGTCCAGTGCAGCTGGGTGGAGGACCACTCTGCTTCCCAGTGCAGATAGAGACTGGGGTGGAGGATCACTCTGCTTCCCAGTGCAGATAGACGCTTGGGGTGGTAGGATCACTCTGCTTCCCAGTGCAGATAGACAGAGCTGGGGTGGAGGACCACTCTGCTTCCCAGTGCAGAAAGAGAGAGCTGGGTGGAGGACCTCCTTCCATGCGAAGGATGGGGTGGAGGATCACTCTGCTTCCCAGTGCAGATAGAGAGAGCTGGGTGGAGGACCACTCTGCTTCTGGAGGACCACTCTGCTTCCCAGTGCAGATAGAGAGAGCTGGGGTGGAGGATCACTCTGCTTCCCAGTGCAGATAGAGAGCTGGGTGGAGGACCACTCTGCTTCCCAGTGCAAACGGAGAGAACTGGGTGGAGGACCACTCTGCTTCCCAGTGCAGATAGATAGAGCTGGGGTGGAGGACCACTCTGCATCCCAGTGCAGATAGAGAGAGCTGGGGTGGAGGATCACTCTGCTTCCCAGTGCAGATAGACAGAGCTGGGGTGGAGGACCACTCTGCTTCCCAGTGCAGATAGAGAGAGCTAGGGTGGAGGATCCACTCTGCTTCCCAGTGCAGATAGATAGAGCTGGGGTGGAGGACCACTCTGCTTCCCAGTGCAGATAGAGAGAGCTGGGTGGAGGATCACTCTGCTTCCCAGTGCAGAAGAGTGGGGTGGAGGACCACTCTGCTTCCCAGTGCAGATAGAGAGAGCTGGGTGGAGGATCACTCTGCTTCCCAGTGCAGACAGAGTTGGGGTGGAGGACCACTCTGCCTCCCAGTGCAGACAGAGAGAGCTGGGTGGAGGACCACTCTGCTTCCCAGTGCAGACAGAGCTGGGGTGGAGGACCACTCTGCTTCCCAGTGCAGATAGAGAGAGCTAGGGTGGAGGATCACTCTGCTTCCCAGTGCAGACAGAGTTGGGGTGGAGGACCACTCTGCTCCCAGTGCAGAAGAGAGAGCTGGGTGGAGGACACTCTGCTTCCCAGTGCAGACAGAGCTGGGGTGGAGGACCACTCTGCTTCCCAGTGCAGATAGAGAGAGCTGGGTGGAGGACCACTCTGCTTCCCAGTGCAGACAGAGAGAGCTGGGTGGAGGACCACTCTGCTTTCCAGTGCAGATAGACAGAGCTGGGTAGAGGACCACTCTGCTTCCCAGTGCAGATAGATAGAGCCTGGGGTGGAGCACCACTCTGCATCCCAGTGCAGATAGAGAGAGCTGGGTGGAGGACCACTCTGCTTCCCAGTGCAGATAGATAGAGCTGGGGTGGAGGACCACTCTGCTTCCCAGTGCAGATAGAGAGAGCTGGGTGGAGGATCACTCTGCTTCCCAGTGCAGATAGATAGAGCTGGGTGGAGGACCACTCTGCTTCCCAGTGCAGATAGAGCTGGGTGGAGGACCACTCTGCTTCCCAGTGCAGATAGATAGAGCTGGGGTGGAGGACCACTCTGCTTCCCAGTGCAGATAGAGCAGGACTGAATAGGAAGGTCTGTGCTGGGAAGAGTCCTGGCATGGCTGCTCATTGTCCCTGGGTGGGCTGGCCTAGCACCTGCTGCTCTCCTTACAGAGCTTTCCATATCTCACCAAGAAGGGACTATCAGCCTGAGGGAGTGCAAGCTGGCTGTCAGGCAGGGGTCCCTACTGGATACCACGACTTACTAAAGGTCAAGAACCACACGTGGTCTGGACAAAGCTCAGACCAACTCAGCTGCCTGGGTTTGAAACTCATGGCACACCCTACTCAGAAGGGTCCCTGCATCAAGCTGCAGAACTCGGCCTCGCTCCTCCCAGATATGTGGGAACTTGTGGGGCAGGAGAGGGGCACTGGGAAGGTCAGCTGCTGAGGCTGCGACTTCAATGGCACTGTCTCCTGAGGCCAGGGACCATGTCCCACCCTCTATCCCAGAGCCCAGATGTCTGGTGACTCAGCAGATAGTGAGTGTTGACACTGCTACCAGCTCCAGGACGTCCTACAACTCTGTTTTGCCAGACAACTCAAGGGCATGGCAGAAACCACACACTCAGTTTTTAAAAAGCAAACAAAGTGAAACCAATTAGAATAGTCAAAACATAAATATTTGCAGACTGAGACCTTAAGTGATAACTACCTGGAAAATGGATTCCACTTTCCTCTTTGTACCCTGGGGCCCCGGAGGGAAGCACGGCACTTGTCACAGAACACATGGCAGCGTCTCTCGGGTCAGCACCACGCCTTAGCTGCCCACGGGGCTCAGGAGCAAGGGTTGAAACATAGCTAAAAATGCATATTTTGATTTACTCAAGAAACTCGAACTGGCCCCAGGCAAATAATAACTGCATGAGAATATTTCATTTAGCACCTTCCTCTCTCACTCCCTTCAGGGGAAAAGACTGCTGCACTCAAAAATGAGGGGGAGGGAAAATTAAATAAAAAACACATTCAAGTAATAGCCACAGAACGGGGAAGGAAGGGATGCATTTCAGAGCCAGCTTCCAAACTCATGCCACTCTGATCTGCCTTTGAAATAATCTCACTGTGCCTTCTGTTGCGTAAACAGTAAGTATTAAAGGCATCAATTAAGAGAGCCCAGCTTCAGGGCTCCCACGGCCAAGGTCCCCCATTTCCTGCCACCTTCATTTGCTGTGGCAGCAGGGTAGAATCATCTACAATATGGAGGAGGGGCTGCTGCCCACCACCCTGACAGAGGACAGAGGACAGGAGCCACCTTTGCCCCCTAATCAGCATCAGCGGCTGAAGCAGAGGCCGGCAGTTGTCTCCCAGAGTCCCTTGACAAGGCAGTTTCCATTTTACTTCATCCCCTCTTTGCTGAGAGGACCATAGGAAATACCAGGATTCTTGGGACCTGACAGGAAAGAGCCTCCAGGATCCTGACTTCTTTTATTATTAATTTTATTTATTTCTGTATGTGTATGAATGTACTGTCTGCATGCAAGTTTATGCACCCATGTCATGCAATGCCGCGTAGGTCACAAGAGGGTGTTGGATTCCCCTGGAACTGGAGTTCAGACGGTTCTTGGCCGCCATGTGGGTGCTGGGGATCGAACCCTGGTCCTCTGCAAGAGTGGTCAGTGCTCCCAACTGCTAGGCCATCTCTCCAGCCCCGGATCCTGACTTCTTAAAGGTGACTGTGGGCAACCCAGAGGCTTACAGTTTCAGGCAGGCACTGAACTCCTGTGGCCAGAGCCTGGACATTCCCACAGGCGGGCCAGCTGCACATTCCTTGGAAACAAGGGGTCTGCATGACAGACTCAGGCACAGAGCAGCAGGAACCCAATGTGGAGGACGCAGAGGCACCACCAGCCTGCCCGGCAGCAGCAATGCACATCAGCAAACCTCTGTCAAGTGCCTTCTGGGTATGAGGCTGTGTCTGGCCCCAGAAGAAGCAAGTGAGAGATGCCAGTACCTTCCCCAGGGAGTTACATGTGTAGGCAGACACATGCACAGCTCATGAGGATGTAAGGCATCACACAAACCCAAAGCAAGAGTGATTTGCTCCTCCAGGGGATATGCATGTGCCCCCTTACCCAGGAGAAGCAGGGACTGGGCATTGCAGGGAAAGAGGGCTGTTTACCTCGGGAAGGAAGCAAAGCTTCATCCTGCAGTGTGGGGTAACTGAGGCAGAAGTGGTTTGCACAAAAAGGAAGAAAGGGCAGGATAGTTTGGAGACGCTTGGACAGGGGTTGAAGACAGGGAAGGACGAGCGCAGTGTTCTCTAGACTGTGATCCCCATTTTCTTGCCCAGAGAAGCAGTGAATGCTAGCAAGGAGCATTCATCAGCATTGGCTGATGAATCTGGCTTTGGAGGAGTTTAATGCGTGATAACCGAGGGAGAACCATGGGGCCTAGGGATAAAGAGGAGAGTGTCAGCCACAGATGAATGGAATTTCACCCTGCCAGCAGGGAAGACAGTCCAGAGAGCGCTCAGTGAGAGAGAAGGCCAAAGCGTAAGGCAGAGCAGCAGCTACCTTGAGTAGGGATTGAGGAGAGGCAGGAAGACGGCGCCCTAAACTGAGAAGACAAGGACGTTCCTTCAAGGAAAGGCAGTGAACATCAGCGAATCCTATGGAGATGCCAGGAAGGCTGAGGTTTAGTCACTAGGAGCGACCAGAGGAGCCAGGGAAGGGTATACACCTGCAAACCCAACCCTTGGAGCTGAGGCAGAGGAAGACTGAGAACGTGAGACCAGCCTGGGCTACACAGGAAAAACGCAGTGAATCCTCCAATCCCCCAGTGGGCCAGGGAAGCATGTGCCACTTTCGGGGAAGAAAACAGAGAGAGAAAATGGCAGCACAGAATGTGAGAACAACTTCACAACGATATGCGAACAGCAGCACATCTGTGAGCAGAGGGAGGGCAGCGCATCAGTGGGTGTTAAGATGTGCAGTTCGAACTCAGGAGAGAGGGTTAAATTGCAGATAATTTGGGAGCTGTCTACAAATGACAGACAGAGGCACCCTTAGGGGATGCAAAAGACAGAACAAAGCAAGAGTGGTGCAGTTTAAAGAAGCCTGGGGTAAGGGGCTATCTCCAACCCCAGTCCACACCACTGCTCCATGTTCACCAATCCTTCCCAATCCCTGCATCCAACTGCAGCTGCCCAGCTTCTAGAAGAGCTTGCTCCGTGACTGCGTCTTCACATTCTTCCCAACACCGAGGCTCTTCACCTGGCACATTGGTAAACACAGGCAGGTTCTTGAGGATCTAGGGCCATCGAGTCCTTCCCAGGACTCTGATGTCCTGGCGTTTTGAGCCCTGTCAGTGGGCTCAATCAGAAGCTGGCCCAGCACAACATGGGGTAACAAACTCAGGCCACAACAGATAAATGTAACAGAGGACAAGAAAACAGATGGCTCAAGGAAATCAGGTCTCAGTAAAAAGCTAGCTACTGATATGTTTAAGCAGGTATAGTCAACATGCAAGAAGAAGTGTGTTGTACGGATTGTCATACTTTGCAGGCACCAAACAAGATTTGGCACATCCCAGGCACCACAGGAAGTCATGTCTCCCTCCCTACTTACAATAACCATAGGCCCTGGCTCTTAGATTCAAGATGTGCTCAGAGCATATTTAAGATGGAAGTTTTCAGCTCTATCTCTAGGGGTGTATGAATTCATTATTCATTGCTCTGTAGTATTTCATCATCATAGTATCTGTCATTTGTACACTGACAGATATTTGAATTATTCTCAGTTGGTGGCTTTACATAAACATTGTTGTCTATGGTCTGTGGGGATTATATATATATATATATATATATATATATACATATATATATATTCATTTCTCTAAGATAAGCACTTAACAGTTGAACTGCTGGCTCATAGTATAGATGTATAAGTTTAGGCAAAAATAATGTCAAACCATTCCTCAACCAGGCTGTACTTTTAAAGATTTTTTTTTATGTGTATGCATCTGTGTATGTCTGGGGGGGGGGGATCTACATATCTACAGAGTCCAGAAGAGGGCACTGGGCACTGGATACCCTGGAGCTGGAATTCCAGGCAGCTGTGAGCTGCCTGATGTAGGTGCTAGGAATTTAACTTAGGTCCTCTGGAAGAGCAGTATTAGCCCTCAACCACAGAGTAATCTTGCCAGCACTGACTGCTCTTGCAGAAGACTCAGATTTGGTTCCCAGCACCCACATGGTAGCTAACAGCCATCTGAAATTCCAGTTCCAGGAGTTCTGACACCTTCTTCTGACTTCTGTAGGCACTGCATGACACACACACATGCAGGCAATACATTCATACACATAAAAATTTAAAAACTACTTATCAGAACATTTTATTTGTGATATATATGATGTGTCTGTGCAGATGCTCAAAGAGACCAGAAGAGGGTGTCATATCCCCAAGACCTGGAGTTACAGAAGGTTGTGAGCCACCTGATGTGGCTGCTAGGAACTAAACTGCAAGAGCACCAAGTGTCCTTAACCACTCAGCAGTCTCTCCAGGCCCTGGCTACACTTTTTCATCTATTGGGCATCCACAAATGAGAGAGGCAGTTGTTCCACAGCCCCAGCAGCCCTCGGCAGTCTATCACATTACAGCCCCCATTGTGCCTTCCATCTGAGCTTCTCTGGTCATATCATCCACCTTTCCATCTTCAACATGCCCACTGACCATGTGTGGATATTCTTTTGTAAAGTGCCTGTTCCAACTATTCCCAGACACACATTCTAAAAAGCACACAAACCTACCCATGGTCATTCAAGATTCGGGACATTTCCACCATCCTAAAGCCCCCTGTGCCCTTCAGTAATGAACTCACAACCCTCAATGCTCAGAACGCTGCTTCTTTTCTATAGTTTTCCTTTCCAGAATGTCACAGAAATGATGTTTTGGTTCCAGTTTCTTTTTCCCTAAGCATAAGGCATTTGGGACTCATCCACATTGTACCAGTCTGTTCCTTTTCATTGATGAGTAGTATTTCAATGAAGCTGTCCATCCATTCTCTGGTTGAGTTCAACATTGGGATGCTTTGGAGTCGTAGAGATTGTGACAATCACAATATAAAGAGGCTTTCACATGGGCAGGGCTTCTCACTCTCTAAAGTAACTTGGAGTGGGACTGTTGAGTCGAATTATAGTCATTTACTAAATTTTCTTAAAAAGTGTAGATTGGCTGGGCATGGCGGCACACGCCTTTAATCCTAGCACTTGGGAGGGAGAGGCAGGCGGATCTCTGTGAGTTCAAGGCCAGCCTAATCTCCATAGTGAGTTCCAGCACAGTTGGAGCTACAAGGAGACCTTGTCTTAAAAAGACCCCCCCCCCAAAAAAAAGTAAAGAGAAAATCTAGGCTTGATTTCAAGGTGCGGTAGCATGCATTCATTCCTATAAGCCACTGAGCTTCAGGCAGGTGCTCTGCAGCCCCAGCAGCTCTGGGAAGTGGCAAGCCACCTTCCATTGTTGTTTTGGTTTGAAGACAGTCTGGTAAGTGTATACTTGTATCTCATTGTGGGTTTTAATTTCCCTGATGACCAACTTTGGTGAACACCTTTCATGTGCTCAGCAGCTTTCTGGGCATCTTGAAATGTCTCTTCAAATCCCTTGCCCATTTGTAAGCACTGAGGTCTGAGTACTGATTCTCTCTGGGAACCCTCTAGCCAGCCACACGCTTCAGGCAGGCTCCAAAGCCTGGGATCTGGCTTTTCATGGTCCTGACAGTGTCATTTAAAAGAACACATTTTCCGGGGCTGGAGAGATGGCCTAGCGGTTAAGAGCACCGACTGCTCTTGCAGAGGACCCGGGTTTGATCCCCAGCACCCACATGGCGGCTGAGAACCATCTGTAACTTCAATTCCAGGAGAACTCCAGTTCCAGGGGAATCCAACACCCTCTTCTGACCTCCGCGGCTTTGCACACGACACAGGTGCACAAACCTACATGCAGACAGTACATTCATACACATAAATAAATAAAATTAAAAAAATAAAAGAACACGTTTTCCATTTCTATGGCATCTGATGTCCATTTCTTATGGATTATGCTTCTGGTACCAAACCAACCGGTCGCTGCCTAACCTAAGTCACACAAGCTTTCTCCTGAAAGTTTTCCCAAAGTTTCTTCGCAATTTTAGGATATAAACTTATGACTACAATACACCTTGAGAAACTATGCACATGGCCTACAGTACAGACCAAACCCTTCTCTTTTTACATATGGATGCATCCAGCTGTCTCATCACAATTTGTTGAAGACTCTCCCCCATTGAATTGCCTTTGCACCTTTGTCAAAGATCAATTGACTGGGTCTATTTCTGGACTCTCAATTCCATCCCATTGATCTCCCTGTCTCTGCAACACCACAGTCTTGATCGCCGCACCTTTATGGGAGGACTGGAAATCAGGCAAGAGCAATCTTCTAGCTTTGTTCTTTTTCCCAAAATTGATTTGTCTTTTCTAGGTCCTATGCATTTCCATATAAACTTCATCAGCTACCTTCATCTTGGCAAGAATGGTGCTGAATTCTTAAGACAACATAAGGCAGACAGGTATCTTAACAATACTGAGCTTGTACCTCTCCACACACACAGTTCCCTAACTTCCCTCAGAGACGGTTTCTAATTTAATTTTCAGGGCAGAGTATTCTCCATAAAGAGTATTTGAGCCAGGCGTGGTGGCACATGCCTTTAATCCTAGCATTCAGGAGGCAGAGGCAGGTGGATCTCTGTGAGTTCAAGGCCAGACTGGTCTACAGAGTAAGTTCCAGGCCAGCTGGGGCTATAGGTAGACCTTGTCTCAAAAAGAAAAAAAAAAAGTATTTGATGTTTTGGAAGCAATTATAAACTCTTCTAACCTTAAATCTTCACCACCACCTCGTTTATTAGGAATACATGGGAATACTTGATTTCATCAGCTACACCCTTGTGGAACTCACATAGTCACATAAGCAGGTTTCTGGCTCGTTCAGATAAACTGCAAAGGGTTTTTCGGGGTCATGACTTTTGCAAATAAATGTTAAATTCTGGAGCTGTGTTAATAGTCTGACACTCTAAACAACAGGTGGTTTTCAAAGATTAGAAAATGTTCGGAATTTTTTTTTAACTTAGAACATTCACTCTAATTGCCCAAGATGGTAAAAGTCTGCCTTTAGAGTTTTCCCTCACCTTCTTTTAGAGGACTATCCTGAGAAAGGTGATGGGAGGCTGCAGTCTTACTGGCAGCCCTGTGTCCTTGGCTGTGCTTGTGGTAGCTGGCTGACAGCAAGCCTGGAGCACAGGCAGCAAGACAGTAGGTATTGCCACACATGCCCACCCTCCAGCACAGAGGCACTGCTGTACACTCAGGGCACTATGCCCTCCAACACACAGACACTGCTCTACACTCAGCACTATGCTCTCTTAGCCTGGGAAACAAACTTGGAAGTTCACACCTAACTTTCCAAAAAGCTGTCAATTCCATCTTTTAAAGAGTTCTAAGAAGTGAGGCTGTTAACATTTTTCCCTAACAGTGACACACATGAAAGATCTCAATTACAGGTAATGAACTAACAATAACAAACACCTAGCAGTGAGAGGTGAAAAGCAAAGGCCCTTGTTCAACAAGAGGCTGCACCAAGTTTACCAAGTTTCTGACTCCGTTACTACCATTCACAGAAAGTGAAAACAGATCATGAAATGAAAGATTGGGTTAAAATGTATTTCTACCACCCTGTTGGTGAGGGGTTTTTTTAATTTATTTTTTTATCCTTCAGTCTACATAATTTGACTAAGGTCCTTGGTTGAATCTGTGGTATCAACTGAACTGCAAGGACTTGTTTGAAGTTAATTATTGCCTCCATCACAGAAGTCAAGTAATTATTTACCATGCTTGTGGGTTTTTTGGTTTTTTTTTTTTTTTTGTTTTTTTTTTTTTTTTTTTGGTCTTTTCGAGACAGGGTCTCCCTGTAGCTCCAGCTGGCCTGGAACTCACTCTGTAGACCAGGCTGGCCTTGAACTCACTCTGTAGACCAGGCTGGCCTTGAACTCACAAAGATCCACCTGCCTCTGCCTCCCGAGTGCTAGGATTAAAGGCGTGGCCACCACGCCTGCCTCATGCTTGTGTTTTTACCCAGCAGCCTCAGATACCAACCTCTTCACTATGAGGCAGAGGAACTCTGCCTCTACGTGCATGTCATTCATATATATACATATATACACACACGTCATTCACACACACACACACACACACACTTTTTAGCAGAGGAGTAAGTCTCAAGCACTCCACTTCCATTCTGTCAAACACAACACAAGTGACTGCTGAGTTCCCAATTATGCTCAACCTTAAATCACTGTTTGGTCTGATTGTATATCCAGCCCTGCAGGGAGTTGTGCAAAGGCATATATTTGGCAAGCTTTCAAACCATGGTAACAAAACATGTGCTGAAGAAAATGATTCAAAATATTAAGAAAGCAGTCATTTATTTTAGAAAGCCTGTTCATGTGAGACAGTAAGCTGCTTCCCAGAATAGGTGCCATCCATCAGGAAACACTACAGCCCCACACAGGCTGGCTGGAGTGGGCCTCTCAGCTAGCATGAGACCGTGGTGACTGTTTATCATCCACAGTTATCCAAGGTGGATAAGCAGGCTGGGCACAAGCCCGTGGTGGTGCAGAGTGGCCAGAGGTGCAAAGCTCCCCACACTGGAGCAGAGTCCAAGGTATAGATGGCTTCAGAGACCCTAGAGGGTGGGGTCCAATAATACAGATGGCCCAAGATGCCCTGCAGATGTACCTGTTTCCTCCAGGTGCACATGAGCCTGTGTGGGCATGGGCAGCACATAGAGGAAGAGGATGGTCCTGAGCAACCTTGGTGCTAAGAGGACATCATCCACTTCTATGTTAAACAATGACACTTTGAACAGACAGTCCAGGGCTTTACATCAACCAGGGGCCTGTTGGGAATTCTACTACATGACAAGAGACCATGAGTCCTTCCAGGAATCCAGGTAGCTGAGCCAGCCAAGCTAAGCCAATGAAAACAAAGAAGAGTCCACAGACAATGCTCAGGAAAAGCCCTTCCTAGCACCTTTCCTGAACAGCCTCTGGAACCTATCTGCACCACCCAAGGAGGCAAACTCTCTCCCATCCCACCCCCCCTTAACTCTTGCGAACTTCAGCCTGTCTGCCTGCCTGGGAGACAGAATGCATTATTAGTGAACTGGAGGAAAGAGCAACAGATGGACTCTGTTAAACATGATTAGTTTTTTTTTAATTTTATTATAAGAGTGTTTTGCCTGTATATTATGTAAATGCACCATGTGTGTCCAATGCTCCTGGACGCCAGAAGGCACTGGATCCCTTGGAACTGCAGTTATAGGTAGTTGTTAGCCACCACGTGGGTGCTGGGAACAAAACTCAAGTCCTCTAAGAGCAGCCAGTGCTCTTAACTACTGAACCATCTCTCCAGCCCTCACACTATAATTTTTATTTTTATTTTATTTATTTATTTATTTTTTTTTTTTTTTGGTCTTTTTGAGACAGGGTCTCCCTGTAGCCCCAGCTGTCCTGGAACTCACTCTGTAGACCAGGCTGGCCTTGAACTCACAAAGATCCGCCTGCCTCTGCCTCCCAAGTGCTAGGATTAAAGGCGTGCGCCACACAAATATTTAAGCTCCTCCATCACCTTTAAGAAACACTGTCAACCAACCACCATATGGAAATAAGATAAACTGTTTGGCAGCCAAGCCTCTGGAATCTCCACTTTCCTGAGGTGACAAATGTCAGATTTGAGGGTGTCTGTCTGTCTTGTTTTTTAGATACTCCCAATACCAGCACTTCAAAGATGAATTATATTATAAGTTGGTAGTCACCCAGAACTTCTACAGATGTCTTAGCCGCAAACAGAATGGAAAACAAGAAAATGGAGCCAGGAGTGACGACACATGCCTTTAATCCCAGCACTTAGGATGCAGAGGCAGGCAGATCTCTGGGAGATTGGGGCCAATCTGGTTTATATAGATAGCCAGTTCTAGGCCGGCTGGGAAACTGTCTCAAAAATAGTCTCCCCACCAACCCCCCAGCCCCCCCCCCCCACTGAAACAAAGGGGGAAAAAAATGAAGCCTTTTGTGCATAAGAAATTATTTTTGGTTGTTTTAAGGCTGGGAACCTAGAAGAGAAACTCACAGTACAGTGGGAATCTTTCCCTGGTCAACACCCAAGGCCCATCAAATCCAACCATCACATCCAAAAGCATCAATCTCATTTCTTCATGACTCCTCATAGGACTTAAAGAGTGATGGTTTTCAAACATTTAAATTTCAATTATATAAATTATATAAAATTTACATTATAATTACTGCCACACTAAGTGCTAATAATCATTTGACACAGAAGTCAAATGGTCTTCAGTACCAAGATTACCGGGCCACTAGCAGCCAGGTCTATATAGAAATGTTAAAAAAAAATTAAACCAGGCATGGTGGTGCACGCCTTTAATCCTAGCAGTTGGGAGGCAGAGGCAGGTGGATCTTTGTGAGTTCAAGGCCCGCCTGGTCTACATAGTGAGCTCTGGGCCAGTTGGGACTAAAAGATAAAAAAATTAAATTTAAAAAATAAATGTTTAGAGCATTCTGTTAACTAAATCATGTTAACTTCAAACACAGTCAACCAAAGGGTCGAGTCAGAAATGGACCTATTTGGTGGCATGCAATGGCAGCTTTCCCAGTAAAGGGAGGTTCACCAAGTTTGCACCAAGTAAGTGGGACACTAGAGACTGATGAACATCAGCTCACCAAGACCCTTCAGACATCACTCAACAGCCGTGGTCAGCCCCTTCTGCTGACCTCCATCACACCAGGTGATCTGGAACAAGCCAGCTACTTTATGACAGCATATACCCACCATTGGTTCCCTCCAAGTCCAACCTAGTTCCCAGTGGGCGGTTCTATCACCAGGCAGGTAAGCTACCTGTCCTTGCATGACATTAGGCTCCAGTGAAAGAGGGGAAAGATCTCCTGAAACCTGGTCTAATAACTTGTTCCATCAAAAGCAACTCAAGTCCTCCTGCTCCAGGGCTTAATTCCTGACTCTGTTGGGGGGGGGGGGTTCGTTTCATTATAAATTAACTGAGAAGTCAGTTTCCACTTGTATGTCCCAACCGTTGCAATAATGCTCTGATAAAGATAACAAGAATGGAAAGGTACACAAGGCAGCTTTTGCTTAACAGAAAGGTCTCCTGAGTTCTACAACCCAGTCCCCAACCAGCATGTTCATGACCAAAGTCATCGCTTCAATAAACAGCTTAGAGTGGCAGAATATATGCGACTCAGGGAATTGGAAATGTAATTTTCTTCCTAAGGAAGCTGCGTGCCAAGCTACTTCTGCGCACCCTCACAACTTACTTCTGAGTAGCAGTGCCTTCCATTATTTTCTTCCCCAAACCTGGATGTTCCAGGAGGGAAATGAGGGAGGCTGAATCCCACTTGCCAGTTGAGATTTCTGCAAACACTTGTACTTCCATAGATCTGCTTGCTACCCTCAGAGTAAGTGCTGAACTTGAAACAGCATCCCCACCACACTAATTGGAAAGCTGCCACAGGAAATGGCATCTACCTCTCAAGCTGAGTGAGTTCAGAAATGGTCTCCAGTAAGGACACAGTGCTAGCTCACTGGCAAGAATCTAGCCAACCACCTAGCAGGATCACAGCATGGACCAAGAACCCAAAATGTTCATCTCATCAGAGGGAATGGCTAAGTCTGTTGAAGAACAGCCACTGTGCTTAAACTTTGAACTCTAAAAATCAAGGTTTACAGCACCATTCCATAAACACATCCAGGGCCATTTTCCTCTAAGGACTTGAGGACGCCCTGTGAGGAGCTGGCTGCACCAGGTGAGGGTCTCCTCCCACTTCAGTTTCTCTCCCCTGTCCAATGCCTACCTGTGCACTCAAGGTACTGAGTGCTGGAAACACGGATGAGGGGACAGACAAGGACCTGCCCTGAGAACTGGTGTGGTGGAAAGGAGACAAGGACCAAAATGGATCTTTTGTAATTAATAAATGCTACAGAGACAAAGTGAACATCTCTAAGTGACTGGATCATCAGGAGGCCTTACACACAGAATACCTGGGAAGAACCAGCACACAAAAATGGAAAGGGCTGGGCTGGAGAGATGGCCTAGCGGTTAGGAGCGCCGACGCTCTTGCAGAGGACCCGGGTTCGATCCCCAGCACCCACATGGCGGCCGAGAGCCGTCTGAAACTCCAATTCCAGGAGAACTCCAGTTCCAGGGGAATCCGACACCCTCTTCTGACCTCCGCGGCATTGCACGACACGGGTGCACAAACTTGCATGCAGACAGTACATTCATACACATACAGAAATAAAATTTAAAAAAAAATTAAAAAAAAAATGGAAAGGGCTTAAGAGGAGGACCAGAGCAGTAGTCAAGACAGGAGTGCCAACAGAACCACATGTTCACCACGTGTTCCAGATCTGTGTAGCACCAGTGTGCCAAGGTGCAGGGGCCAAGATAGAAGACGAATGATAATCCAGGTTGAATGCACTTCAAAGACAGGAGCCCAACACAGTGTTTAATGCTGTGCCTGTTACAAGGGAAAACAAAATCAGGTAGGGAGTCCAAGAAGGAAGAGAGGCCATTGCCCAAAGATAGGAAGGAGACCTGGAGTATGTCGCAGTCAGTGGAGATGTGGAGGGTCTGATCCACCTTAGAAAGAAATAAGAGCTCACAGATGGACCAGATGCTTGGGATGGGAAGACTCGGGGCTACTCCAGAACCTCTAGTTTCAACGATGACTTTGTATAAGTTACGTTCTGAGACGGGGTACACATAGCCCAGGCTGGCTTCCAACTTGCATTCCCCCTGCCTCAGTCTCCCTGGTGCTGGGATTACAGGCACGTGCCCCAGGCCTGCCTACTCTATATTTTCAGCAACAGTGACTTCAGCCCGGTACAGCCAGATTTTACCAGTGGCCACAGAATACTGCCTGTGTAGAACTGCCAGACAGACTTAAGGGCCAAGACTTACAACTGTGGATCATAATCCCCGCCCACCAGAAGACTGCCTGGACCTCTCTCTCATCCAGCCATAAACCCGCTCAAGAGCCTGGGTACCAGGCAGTGCTCAAAGGGCAATGTCAACCATTACCAGGCTTTTTAAAGCAGGTACTTTCTCTACCCTGAGTTTGTCACTGTTTAAAATGTGGTGCTAGTGAGCAGTAATTATGCAAATGCGAGCAGCCATTTCTATTTTTAAAAGGGAACCCCTTTTAGCATTCCTTCATCCTGAATGTTTGAAACCGCTAGTCCAGTGGTACTTCACTTCATTCAAACTGTTTGTGGATTTAAATACAGGTTCAGCAGAAACCAAAGCAAGTCAAACATTTCCTTTCTATTAAATGTCTAAATCAGTGAATTAAAAAAAAACAAACTATTTTACATGACAGCAAGCAGCCATGGCAGCAGCACCGCGGCAGTGTGTTGACTGCCGAGAGGGCCAACATTGGAGAGGGAATCAATTTAGGGAGGACGGATGGATTTCTTTAAACTCTTCAAAAGGGGGAAAATAATTTGAGCAAATCTTTTAATTACTGTATCTTCCAAAGAACCTACAAAGCCTTTCTTCTTCCCAAACCTAATGCTTTTTAAAAGCAGCTTTTGCCCCTTAATTCCACATGAAATATTCAGTACAGCATAATTAAATTTTACACCATGCTATTTTTACTGGGTTCACAGAAATAGAGGGTGCTTCCATCTTTTAAAACAAACTTCCCAGCAATTCTGCTTCGTATGAATGGCTGTTTCTCGAAAGCCTACTGTCAGTGCAGGCAGGCACCTGGGTACTGAAAGGTAGGCCAATCCCTATGTTCCACCAACCTCAAATAAGCAATCAGCCCAGCTGTTTACCTATCTTTGCCACAAGGCACCCTGCAACTCAAAACTGAAATCTGTGTTCATTTTGAGTACCAATCTACTTGGTAAGAGGAGATGCTAAGAAGTACCTGTCCATGGCTGAAAAAAAAAGAAACTATTGTGAAAACTGGGCTAATAAATGGGGGAGCTGGATGGTTTGGGTCTTTCACACAACCAAATGATGTGGCAAATGATGAAACCAAAACTCTCAATCTCTTTCCCAGTTAAGGTCAGTAGGATACGTAACACCTCTATTCCTCCAACTGACACCATGGACAACTGAGCCAACAAGGAGAGAAAGGGAGGTGTTAAAGCTCTCAAATGACAGGGAAGCTAGCCATCTAAAGGAAGCACATGGCTAGTCCCCCACATTCCTAAAGGAACACAGCACACATCCCATGCAGCTCCCCAGGGTGTGCACAAGATGCTAACACCTTCATCTGGGTTTGGATAGATTTGCAGAGTTCAGTTTATCCACCTCTCATTCCAGACAGACCACCCTGTGTGTTTTGTAACTTCCTCAAAGCACATCGTGTGGTAAACCGCAGCAAGCAGATCAACCACAAAGATTTGTAGGACACGAACTTTAAGGAAAGCCATGGGAGTTACTCTGGATAGTTCTCCAGAATTTCCAAAGTGGCAGGCTACAACAAGCAACTCAAGACACTTCTTCAGCCTCTTTGGTGGAGCTGTTGGGAGTTTAAAAGCTCAAAACATTAACTAGTACATTTAACTTTGGCTTCGTAGAATCACCCGTACTGATTTTAAAAAGCACAGAGCCAGGCATGTTGGTGCACACCTGTAACCTGAGCACTTAGGAAGTAAAAGAGGTGAAGGTCCTTGGTTACACAGCAACTGAGACTGAAAAAGCATAGAGAGAGAGAGAGAGAGAGAGAGAGAGAGAGAGAGAGAGAGAGAGAGAGAGAGAGAGAGAGAAAACAGCAGGACCCATCCACTAAACTCACCAAAGTAGACACTGAGGTCTGGTGCCTGTTATCACCACAACCACCACCACCGGCTCCTCTAAACTGCAATGTTCTGAGAAATGGACACTTAATCCAAAGTGAGGTGGACCAATGCACATGACAACAGAGCTTTTCATGCCACAGCAACAGGGTTAGAACTGATCTGGGAGCACTGACATCTCCACATTTGCGGGCATTTTCTTGGACAGTGCATTGGTGTTTTCTGTCTGGATCCTCATCATGTTCCACTAGCTTCTCAAGAACTCTTCCAAATTACACCTTCCCATTCAAATATCTCAGTGGCTCTTTAAAATTATGTCACTGTGTCTCTTCTGTTAAGGTTTATCTCTAGCACAGCACACAACCCAAAAAGATCACAGACAAGCCACAGCTCCATAGAAGAGGACGTAGTTATCCCGGAGCCTGAGAGAACGCTGATGGCACCAACAGCCTGGAGCACAGGGGGAGCACAGGGCAGCCAGACTCTGCCGACTCAGGCCTAACAACGTTGATTCCATGATAGCTGGCAAATATGGAGACTGAAATGTAATATATAAATCGTCTCTAAGTACTAAAGTACTAAGGATACTGATAGCATAAGAAAGATAGCTAGGCCGGGGGTGGTGGCGCACGCCTTTAATCCTAGCACTTGGGAGGCAGAGGCAGGTAAATCTTTGTGAGTTCAAGGCCAGCCTGGTCTACAGAGTGAGTTCCAGGACAGCCGGGGCTACAGGGAGACCGTGTCTCGAAAAGACAAAAAAAAAAAAAAAAGATAGCTAGGACAGTCTCACCGATCTAAAGGGAGAACAGCCCTTTTAGAGGCTGACAATTCCAGGAATGCTATGGGAAACCACGGGGTGGAGGTGCAGGGCTATTTACAGAAGGACCCCGAGACCCTCGCTCTTAGCTCCGGCTGTGGCCCCCAACCAGGTCAACTCTGGATCTTCTTGCTTCATTTGGTTCATGAAAATGAGACAAAGCTCTATACTCACCCCTCGGAGTCAAGAAACTTAATGAGAAAAGTATACAAAACAGGAGTTGCAACTACTTCCCTATGTATCAATTATAAATCATGTGTGCTAAAACTAGTGGACTTTCAACTGGGATGTTAGTTACAAGAAAGGTTTTAACTGAGTTTTTACCTTCCTAAAGATTTGTTTGGAGGTGATCTACTTGTTTTGAAGAGAGCCATGCTTCCATCTAATTTTGAAGAGCAACTCTGAGACTGAAAATGCAGAACTGAAATACTAGTCTCTCTCTAGGTTGCACAGCTCACTAACTGTATAAATAGGGGGCTGGAGAGATGGCCTAGTGGTTAAGAGCGCCGACCGCTCTTACAGAGGACCCGGGTTCGATCCCCAGCACCCACATGGCGTCCAAGAACTGTCTGAAACTCCAATTCCAGGAGAACTCCAGTTCCAGGGGAACCTGACACCCTCTTCTGACCTCCGCAGCATTGCACAACACGGGTACACAAACTTGCATGCAGACAGTACATTCATACACATACAGAAATAAAAAAATAAAAAATAAAAAAATAGGGAAAATACTTAGGCAGGAAGATGCAGGAAAACCACACAAAGTCTTTCTAATATCAAATGGTAATAGACATGGAGCCATGTTGAGAACAGGATGGCTTGGGGGCAAGTGTCAGGTCTACAGTGGAACTTGGAGACCCAAGGGAAACATTTCAATCTTAGCAAAGTGCTAAATAGGCATCTAAACCAAATTTGACCCAAGTGCAGCAATTACACAGGAAAAGCTATCAGAGCCGGGCGTGGTGGCGCACGCCTTTAATCCTAGCACTCGGGAGGCAGAGGCAGGCGGATCTTTATGAGTTCAAGGCCAGCCTGGTCTACAGAGTGAGTTCCAGGACAGCTGGGGCTACAAGGAGACCCTGTCTCAAAAATACCAAAAAAAAAAAAAAAAAAGCTATCAGCAAACTCAATGGGATCACAGGGCTTACCAGAAAAGGAAGGCAAACATTCCTGGAAACTCCCATCTTTGTGTTGTAAACATGAAGTTCCAAAATAACTTTTTTGCTTTTTTAAAATGGCCTTTTAGTAACAAAGGGCAAGGGCCTGCCTTTAAGGAGAAGCAAGCATGCCTTTCTTGGCCATCCAAGGTCAGCCTCTCAGACCCTCAAGCACATACCTTTTTATCTTCAAAGCCACCTCTTCTAACGCAAGTTAGCCTTCATTCCAAAAGGCAGTGTCACTTCCCAAGGATGCTACCATTTTTCAGAGTTAGATGTAGATTTAATCCCTGCTCTGCCTGATGCTAAAATTCAGAGTAACAGACTCTGACCCACAAGTCTCATGGAAAAGCTAGGCTCCAAAATATGCCAAAGGGAGAAACCTATGACCATCAGGTCTAACACACCAAAACAAGCTCATCTCAGTCGGTGCCTGTGAGTCACCCAGAAGCCAATGGGAGGCCTTTCCTTCATCCAGGAAGGGCTACACATGGTCTCTCCTCGCAAAAGCAAGCTAAGAAATGTGTCTAAGTGTGAACTCAGTTACTCCTGGGAAATCTGAATGCTGGCACCCTCTTTTCAGCTAGCCCATCTGGAAAGTCTTGTCATCCCGAGGACCACTTTCAACCTAAGTGAGGCCACTGCTGTGACAACTCCAGGGCCAGGCTCAGTGGAGTTAGGAAGGTGAGAAGCTTCAAACCCAAGTAAAAAAGTAAAATTACAGAGAGGTATAGACGAGCTACCAGGGGCCTGCAAACCCACCACAAAGAAAAGCTGCCAGAAAATAACCAATTATAAGGCAGCTCCTCTTCAGAAGAGCTAGACCAAGGCTCTTGGGTCAGTCCCTCTGCCTGACGGCCTCCGTATGCCACCAGAGGGCACTAACTCATGGAATGTCTCCTTAAAAATCTTGTGACATGTCCTTTAAACTGTAAGCACTTTGAGAGCTAGATTTCAAATCGATAAAGTGGTAAGTATACAATTTTGATGGGAATTTTTGAACCTTCGTCATCGTGAACTTCATCTAACTCTCACAGAACTTAGAGGTGCCGTGGAATGGCAACATACACAACAGCAGTAAGTTCATTATATCTTTGGACTCATGAGAGGATCATCTTAAAGTGAAAGCAGGCACGGTGAACTGCTCCTCCATCTCTGGCCACAGGACTGTCACCTGGACAACCTGTCCCCAACAAGAAGAGCCTTTACATGTATGCAATAAGGAAGATGTACCAGTTTCTTCTTCGCTCTGAAAAGGCATTCTTTCCTGAATTAGAAGTAGACATTTACCATGACAAAAACACAGCATACCTTATTTAAAGCACAATTAAAAACATGATTTCATCTTTTGCCCTGGAATCCTTCTAAAAATAAAAATCAAGTATTTGTGGTCACTCTGTCCTGGGTTGCTGTTCTAAACATATTAACTTAGTTAAAATACAACATCCCTCTGAGAGGTTCCAAAATTCTGTTTTAGTAGAGAAAGCTCAATCTTGTATTTCATGAACGTAACCAAAATCTTCCTTTCTATCTGAATCCTCCACCGGTCATTTACTTAACCACAGAACTCTACACAGGGACTTGTGAGCTCTGCCTCATTAACCTCTCTCTGCAATCACATCTTCACCCAAAATTCACACTTATACTTCTGTGGGAGGAAAAGATTATATAATCAAAATAACTCAGTGATATGTCCAATAAAAACTGTATCACAATGCCAAAGGGTTTTAGTTTGGGGTTGCTCTGTGGTACAGAAAAAAATCTGGCCTTTGCTTTTCACGCTTTATTTTAAAGAACTGAAATGTACTTTGGCAGGGTTATAGGTCATTTTGCCAATATGAGATAAAAATCACGTTTAATTGGTTCTTTGTCCTGGTTTTAGTTGACTCCTTCCCTTGTGCAATAACTGAAGCTACAATGAATAAATGAAGCTTACAATGAAATGAACAAAAATGTGACAAATAAAATACGCTATACCTGGAAAAGAAGTTTTATTTCTTCAGACAATTTCATCACAAGTCAGCTACAAATAAACTCACCTTGAGACAACAGTCTTACATCACAGGAGACTCTCCTTGGTCCTTTGTTTAAAAAACAAAAAACTGAAAGGTTTTCAAGAATGGTCTTGTACTCACGCCTATGGCAGTGCTGGTGTGCGGAGAACACAGGCAGAGCAGCTAAGGCACCTAGACAAAAAGCACTTGTGGTGTTATTATGCACAGCCTGCACTGTCTAACAACGTGGCATGTCCTGACTACCCCTACCAGGCGATTTAGTCACCATGTGAACATCAGAGTGCATTTCCCACATGAACCTGGCCAGCGAGGAGACCATTGGAGTGTATGTAGTCCACTGAGGACCAAGAAGTCCCCAGACTGCTGTCACCTCCCGTGCTTTGTGGACCCTTGTTAACGCCCACTCACTGAACAAAGCACCTTGATGATCCTTGATGCTGTAGTTTACTAAATTCCTGTACAGTAAGGCAATGTCAGGATCTGCCTGCTTTCTGCCTTCCTGTGGTCTCTTCCTAGCTCTCCTCAAATACTGTGAGGCGGCTACATCCCAGAGACAGCTCCCATTTCCCTTCCATCCATGCCCACTGCTGCTGAGGGGCATGGACACCACATTGTACAGTGTCTCTGTAACTCTTCTGTCCTCACATGTTCTGGCTTCTTGTGTCACCTGACCAAAGCTGCCAGTGACTTCAATCCAAATGACTTCTCCCATCGTGTTCAAAGGTGGACAGTGCATAACCAACAGTTAAAGGAGACCGAGAAAGGACGCGACACTAGTGACCTAGTTCATTGAAGAGCATTTATTGAGACTCTGCTACGTTGGAGGCTGTCCTATGTGTTGGGGACAGAAAGACAAGACATGGACCCTGCTCTCCAGGAGCTTCCATTCTTACAGATGGAATAATCAACAAATGAACAGGTCACTGCTGGATAAGTGCTGTAAAAAAAAAAGTTTTCTGGGGGCAGAGCTGGGTCACTGGAACCAGGGGGCACGTGGGTGGAGACTGCTCCCAGAGCTGAGTGGTAGCCAAGCTCCTTCACAGTCACTCTGGATGAGGCAAGAGTAGGTCACTTGAATCTATTTCATTTTTAGTAACATTCAGTTCATATAAATGTGGGGTTTTGAGTACAATTAATTTTCTAATAGAACTGTCTTAAAGCAGATATGGAACTGGCAGGATGTGAAGCTTTTCCCACGAGCTCTGCCAGCTTCCTCCCAACGTGTCAGCCCCATGGGTCCAGCTTCCTCCCAACGTGTCAGCCCCATGGGTCCAGCTTCCTCCCAACGTGTCAGCCCCATGGGTCCAGCTCTGTGGTTCCCTCTTCTTGGTGCGCCCATGAACAAGTGTGTGGTGAGAGCCTGAAATACACAGGTGTAAAATGGGTCAAGACAGTCGCTTCTATTTCTGTTTTTAACTGAAGAAAATCTGCCCCATTTCCACAGGCAGAAAGAGAAGGAAACATCTGAATAAAGGCAAACTAGAATATACTTTAAACACACTTAGGAGTATGTCAACGTGCATGTATTTATCTTCCCACGCAAACCACATGTGGCTTATTTCCTCTAAGATAATTCAAAATCAGATCTTTTGCCAATATTACAGCATAACTTTTATTAAGTGATAAGTTGTATGTTTAGATAAGAGACCATAAAACTGTTTTAAAGTATCAAAAATTAAGGGTTCAAAGATATTTAAGGTCCAGATTCAATTAACACTAACTTTGGAAGATTTTTTTTTTTACTTACTCTGTACACAGCACACTCTTTCAGTTTTTGTTTGTTCTAACATGGTGTCCCAGGAGAGCCATTAGGTACAATCAGCTCTCTGATTCAGATTAATGTGTCTAAGTACATACTAATAAAACAGAACAACTCAGGGAAAGGCTGCAGTACTAGAAACTGCCTGTGACACACAGCACCGAGAAGGCAGACTTCAATCGGATACCCTAGGCCAGTTTCCCAGGTTAGAAAAATGCATTTGAAAGGATGCTGAAGGCTGCATAAGTCTATGGACATTCCCTAACTAATATAAGATCCCAGCATGCTAGCCATGGCTTCGCTGTGACCGGGGTTCTAACCAATGCACAAAGACGTCGAAGGGAAGCCTCTGACCTCTACTCCCTCACCAGAAGCTGCACTAGGCAGTATCTGAGTAGTTGCAGGGAAAATGGGAATGCTGGGCTCCTGAGTCATGAGGTAGGCTGGAGCACACAGGAGAAAACGTGCTCAGCGGTCACCCAGATGTGGACTAACTTCAGCCAGCGCAGTGTAACAGGCTGTTCAGTTCAGGGGCAAGGGGTGTGCAAAGGACCCATACTGTCAGGCTTGTTGTGCCCAGGGCTTCATAGGTCTAGAACATGAGACCAACAGGTCGTGCCCAAAGAGAGCCAGAGGCTTCTTCAAGTTAAAAATTCTCATGGCCTTTGTGACCTATTTTCCTATTAGTTAGTCAACCAAATTAATAATGTGAGGTATCAGTACAACAAACTAAAGACTTGAATATAAATCACATTTTACACAACTGTGGACCATCTCTGGAATCAGCAGCTTCTGACTTGTTTTCCATTGACTGCTCTCTGCACATTTGCTTCCTGCTACCAAAATTTTAAGACCTGCATAAACAAAAACAGTATTTATTCTTCTCTTCACCAAACAGTATTAAGTTTATCTTTGTGGCCTGAAGGTAATTATCCCACTACCACTTCTGCCACCCATCCACCCTGATTCACTCACTCACTCACTCACAAAATGTTGGGGCTGGGGCTGGGGCTGGGGCTGGGCTGGGCTCTAGGGAAACAGAAATAAGGAGGCCCAACAGGTGCCCCAGAGAGTTCCTAATTTACTGAGTTAAAGAGACCGTGACAATACATTGTGGCAAGGGCCCTCACAGGAACACCCAGGAAAAAGTAAACTGGGGGACAGGCTATGCTGAACAAAGCCCAAGAGAAGGATTTATGAGAAAGAAAGGGATCTCACAGCTGGTCTCCAGAAGCTGACCATCAGATGTGGCAGAGAGGAGGAGGAAGGGCTGGGCTAGAGAAAGTAGAAGAGTGCCCAAGAGGCTGCAGAGGGTTAAAGAGACAGGCGGGAGGGAGCAGCCAGCTGGGAGGGGACACACTATAAAGGACCAGAGGTAGGCTGGAGCACACAGGAGTCAACGTGCTCAGCGGTCACCCAGATGTGGACTAACTTCAGCCAGTCCTAAGCTAGCACAGTGTAACAGGCTGTTCAGTTCAGGGGCATGGGGTGTGAAAAGGACCCATTCTGTCAGGCTTGTTGTGCCGAGGGCTTCATAGGTCTAGAACATGAGACCAACAGGTCGTGCCCTAAGAGAGCCAGAGGCTTCTTCAAGTTAAAAATTCTCATGGCCTTTGTGACCTATTTTCCTAGAAGTTAGTCAACCAAATTAGTAACGTGAGGTATCAGTACAACAAACTAAAGACTTGAATATAAATCACATTTTACACAACTGTGGACCATCTCTGGAATCGGGTGTGCAATGTCAACTCCCTGCCTCTAAAGACAGGATGGGCAGGAACCTGCCTACTGCAGACCGAACAGTGCCTTAGATTTGGCCATGCTGGCTGTTAGTCAAAGCTCAAGGTTCAACAACAACTTTCCAAAGTAGAAATAAATTACAAGTTTAAATGTTATACTTTGCATTTGTGTGTGTATGTGTGTGTGTTCTAGTGACCCAGATCTAAATTTAATACAATTAATAGGCATGAAAACATTCGTTTTCCTAGTCTAGACAAACTGACCTTAACTTTCAAATGGAACTACAATTTTCTACACACTAATTGAGAGATTGTACTAACTGGTTTTTTTTTTAGGTGAATACTTTGGTTCTTCCACAGAGTGTGTTATAATTTACAAGCAATGTAATAAAACAGCTCCTTTTGCTGGTATATAGTCCAATTCATTTTTCATAAAGATTTAGGTGTGAAGGGATAACTCTGTAAGCAAAACAGAGTGGGGAGAAAAATCTTAAAAACTGTGATAAACTCATTAACGGTCTTTTATTTTCTTCTTAATTTCCAGTTCTTCGTTTCATATGCTTCCTCCTCAGATTGAAACACTTTAATTAGGATAAAAAGAGTTTAAGAAAACTGATGTAAGGGGCATATTTTCATTATTACTAAATGATGTTTCCTGTGCTTTTTTCTTTCTCCCTTTTAAGACAAGAATATATTTAAAGAGAAAAACTGTTCATGACCCCTCCACACGCACGGGGTACTCAGAACACTGAAACTGGACTCTGACTGGCTATGGACCACCTGGATCCCTCATTCTCTAACCAGCTGGTATCAAAGACCACACAAACACAGGATACACAAACTGCTCAAAATGGGCTCTTCCTAAGTACTTGGGCTCAGAGATCTCAGAGGATATTTTTGGTTAATTGTAATATTATAGGGAGAAAAAAAAAATGAAAGGAAACCTAGAGTAAATGCAGTCTTTGTAAAGGAATCTGGATACCATTCACTCTCCCCTTTGGGACACAGATGAACAACTGGTGCTGGTGCTCCTGCTCTGCATGAAAGGCAGGAGCAGGGGAGCCTTGAAGGTGCCCCTGTCTACTCTTGTACTCTTTGCTTTTTGTACAGATCTCAACCATTTTTATTAAGACTCAAAGCCAAGAATACATATACACACACGTGTATGCACATATAAACCGTACACTGCTTGAACTGCACAGCAAAAGGCCAGTACATGCCCAGTCAAGAGAAACAGAGGGCAAGATGAGAATGCACACTGCTGTCTGTCCCATGCAGAACTGTCTAGAAGCGCTCAGGGTCAGCTTCTGAAGGGATTCAAAGGCCCTCAAGAATGTTGAGCTAAGTATTACTAACAGAATTTGCAAGATTTGAAGATTATGCCAAAATAAAGATCAGCATCTAAAGATATGTCAAAATAAAGGCAAGACTCCAAAGGCTACTTTTCTCCCGGTGGGAAGGCTGTCTGAAATACTTGTGAGGGCAACACCTGCAGCAGTGACTCAGCGAAAGGCCTTCCATGAAAACAAGCAGGTGTTAGCAGAAAGCTGCCATGTGGGCAAGACCCTACCAAAGGTATGGCCTGTGTTTCTAAAGTTTTACTGTGGGAAATCCTGCTCCAACCTCATGGTTCCCAAGAGTGACCCACTAGACTTACAGCAAGGATGAACAGCCCTCAGAACCCCACACAGCAGGTTAGAGACAGCCACTCCCCAAACACCTGGGCCTCCTCTCTTACCTCACAACCCTGGCCTGCCCCCAAGGATCCCCCAGAGGCTTCAGACCAACATAGGCAGCCAGTAGTTCCTGAACCTGGGCTTCTGTTTCTTGAACCAATCCCTCTAGTAACATCAACTGCACTTCTAGTCATTCCCAAGATCTTTGCTACTTGGTGTGGCAGCATTGAGCTCCTGACTGGGAGCAGTGTGCTGGGGGTACACAATACACACCACTTTCAAGAACTGTACAAAAACAGCAATGCATCTTGGTAATCTTTATATTTTTTGTTCACATACTTTAGGCAAATTGGGTTAAATACACTGAGATCTATTAAGATTCATTTCACCGGGCGTGGTGGCGCACACCTTTAATCCTAGCACTTGGGAGGCAGAGGCAGGCGGATCTTTATGAGTTCAAAGCCAGCCTGGTCTACAGAGTGAGTTCCAGGACAGCTGGGCCTACAGGGGAGACCCTGTTTCAAAAGGACAAAAAAAAATCATTTCATTCTTTCCTTTTTAATCTGGCTTCCTTGATACTGCTTTTGGACAGTGCCCTACATCACTGTGTGACCTCAATCACACTTCTCCACAGCACCAGTTTCAAGCACCCACTCTGAACCATCCCAACCCAGCAATTCCTAAATCCCAGTCCTTGAATCCCCTGAGCTGTTCCTCACCCCCTTCCTCTCAGGCTCTGCATGTCTTACAGTCCATCGCATGGGTTCTTTGTACAACACAGATCCTTTATAGCTCCTTCTTCCACTCAACTCACCTGGGAAATCCTAATCTCAAGTAACTCCAATTCCTGCCCTTCCTTGAGCTACAGAAAACAGAATCCCAAAACTCAGGCTCAACTTCCTGTCCTCCTGTTTTCTCTGGAAGCAGCTGGCACTGGGGTTTTGCCCTTACCATTCCCATGGGGATTCAAAGACTGTCAACAAGACTACTGAGCGAAGTATTATAACAGAATTTGTGGCTTTTAAAGATTACGCCAAAGTAATGATTGTCATTTCACCTCTCCAGCTCTTTCTTAGCAGAGGCACATGACCGTCACACAGCCATCTTAGGACTCCTCGGTAGTTTGCTGCTGGGCAGTCTGACAGAGATGACCATGCTCTGCTTCCAGGATCCATCTCCTTGTTTCCTTCTCGGCTTGCTCCTTCACACTCTCTGCTTCCTTCTCTGGGTGGCCCAGGTTATCATGTTCAGTCCTTTCCGATCACCTTTCCTCCCTATGGGCCTCCCCTCCAAACCCATCCCATGTCTACCTCTAGCCCAGGCCTCTCCTCTGAGTTACACTAACAAGACTATGTATCTGACCCTCCACCAGACATCTTAAAGCCAATGTGTCCAGAACACAACTGTCTTTTCCCTCCTTCCCAACCTATCATTCCCACAGTTTTCCCAATTCCCAGAGCTGCCTTCTTCCAGTTACTCTATACCAACACTGACTTCACACCAGGAGAATAGACTGTATCAACTCTTGTTAAGAAATATCCCCACACTCAACCAGTCCTGACTGCCTTGATCTAAGCCACTTTCAGCTTTCAACAGTCTCCTCTGATCCCCCTAAGACAGTCAATGACAATGTCTTCTTTAAAGGGCCAGAGGCAGCCATGTGATCTGCTGGGCTAAGCTGGGCTGCGCAACTCAAAGACAGCCTCAGACAGTCCATGCAGTGAATGAGAGGTGCCGCTGTTCTTCAGACAGTATTCGGATGAACCAGTAAGGTCCTCCCTCCAATGAAACAAGAACTGAATGCAGAATTGAATTTTATATAATTTTCATGTGACATGAGAGGTTAGCTTCATTTCCTTCAACCTACATTTAAAAATATAAACAGCATTCTTAGCTTGCCAGCTGTACCAGAATGAGTAGCAGGGCACTGCATGTGGAATTCTGTCCTTCTACCCTACTTTGAAAAGACCATCTGTCTGTCCAGTACATATGTGTGCTATATATGTGTGCTCTGTCGGATATGTATGTGTGCTATATGGATGTATGTGGGGGGGGGGGTATGCACTCATCTACTTCTGGCCTATGGAGGCCAGAAGCTGATCAGGAGCCCTCTGCTACTCCTTTTCTGAAACAGGCTCTCACTGAATCCAGAGCTTTGCTTTCAGCTACAATGCTGACTAGTGAGCCCATGAGCTTTGCCTATGTCTACCACATCCCCACACTGCTGTGCTGTTTTACATAAGTACTAAGTATCCAGACTCAGGTCCTCTGGCTTGCACAGCAAGTGTCTTATCCACTGAACCATCTCCCTAGCCCCTGAAGGATCCTTTTCATATGTGTTTCCTGCTCATAAATTCTTGGGTGTGCCCCCTCCCTTTAGCAAATCAAAAGGTCCTACCCAAGTATGGTGCTACATAACTGTAATCACAGCACCTGGGAGGCTGAAGCAGGTGGAGTGTTTGAGACAAGCCCATATACTACGTTCTAAGCCAGCCTAGATAGGTAAGACTGTCTCAAATGAGTCCTTAACAACTGAAACAATGTGCACAGGAGCAGAGGCACAAACCCCAGACCTCCCGACAGCTTACCTTACCTCTCTGCTCTTCACTCCAATGGTGCAACCAATTATTAATTAAACAAACTGATTCAGCAGTTTTACTCACACACAATCTGGAGTCAGAATGCCTGGGTTGGAATGCCAACACGCAGCTTACTCATGCGCCATGGAACATCTTCTCTGCACCTTGCCTTCCTCATCTGTGAAACTGAAAGCACTGCTGCACCTACTTCTTCTGTGCTTTGCAGAAGCCACGAGTTAATCAATGTAACTGGCATGTGAACCCTCAATCACTGTTAATTTTATGATTGCTGTTGCTTTCCGAACTGAACCAGGAAAAAAAAAAAAAAGGTCTTCAAGGGAAGTGGGTTTGGCATACCACTTTATTCCAGGTACCCACAATGCTTTCTATCAGACACATGGTAGCGACTTAGAGCAACAAGAGGATAAATACTGGAAATTAAGCACTTTGGAGCTATGGGGAAGGGACAAAGGCTTTCTCTCAGCCCTCCAGAAAGAGTAGCATGATTCAGTGGGGCATGGGACTTCATACCTAGAATCCCAGCACTCTGGAGGCTGCCGCAGGTCCATGGCCATGAGTGTAAGATCACCTTGGGGTAGAGTAGGCTCTGTCCATCCCCCCCCCCCCAAAAAAAAGCACACCATTCTAAGTCTTTTTGCAGATGCTGTGCATCCCTGGAGAAATCCTTTCTACCTTGAAGACATAAACACCACTTTCTCAGGAGCAACAGTTTAACTGTATAAGCAGAAAACCTCCTACAACACTAGACTATGTACTCAAAATTACAAGTTCAGGCCTCAAACCAAATTGGAGGAAAAAAATAGATGTCAGTCAGGTTCAAATTTCCACATGTAAAATGCTGACTGAATACCTCCTAGCATAATTCTACATTGATCCTAGGATGTTTTCTGTAAGATTATCTATTCAAAGCAGTTTACATTTAAGTGACTTCTAACACTAAAGAACAACTCACCAAACATCAAAAGTTCTCCCCAAGCCAGAGGTGGACACATCTGGCTTACTCAAATGCCATCACAGGTCCTGTGGGTCAGGCCTGTCTCCCTACACTCACCACAGTTTGGCTGGGCCTTACTTTACAGATGGTACTGACAGAATAAAATATTTCTGTTCTACCATTTTATGATAGGTTTGTACTTCCCAGGATAATATGGGCTCTTTCAGGGGAAAGAAAGATAAGCTACCTTTAAAAGAAATACAGATAGCCTAGCGGTTAAGAGCACCAACTGCTCTTGCAGAGGACCCAGGTTTGATCCCCAGCACCCACATGGTGGATGAGAACCATCTGTAACTCCAATTCCAGGAGAACTCTAGTTCCAGGGGAATCCGAGACCTTCTTCTGACTTCCGCGGCATTGTACGACACGGGTACACAAACCGACATGCAGACAGTATTTAAAAAATAAATAAATAAATAAATAAATAAATAAATAAATAAATAAATAAATAAATAGGGGGGGAAAAAAAGAAATACAGGGCAGGCAAATGGCTTGTGGTGCAGCAAAATAGAGACGATGCTGCTAAGCTCAAGACTGCCTGCTCCAGTCAAGGGAATGCTTGTCTTAGGAGCAGCACAACCAGACAGAAAACAAATGGAGTGTGAGCAGCTGAGGTGTGGGGGCCTAGAATCCTGTTGTAAAACTGGCACTAGCGCACAGACGGAGTGAACGATTACAGGCAGGGCAGGGCAGGACACTGTGGTGGGGGTGGGTTACAGAGGAGCTGCATTCACCTCTGTGGCCAGCCCATTTCCCTATACTACTGTGCCTGGCTGCTAGGGATGGGACCGAGGAAGTGGCTGGGGAGGCCCTGGGAGGTCCTGAGAGGAGGTGAGATCTGAGAGAGGCCTTTTCCATTAGCCCTTGTGGTGGCTGTGCTTTTTGTATTCTGTGCTTGACTGACCACTAAGGTCACTGTGACATAGCAGAGAACTAGCATGAGGCAGGTAGGCACAGGTCACGTCTCAATTCTGCACTGCTGTATAGTGGCAAAACCTGAAGAATCAGGATGATAATGCTCTACTTTAACACTGCATTTAGCTGATGATCCTAAATAACACTTTGTCAGCTTTTGTAATCTAGCACAAAACCACATGCCTTGTGATCTACCAGCTGGGCTGTGGTAATGCCCTTGACTTGAGGCTTAAAAGCTTTGGTCAGGATGTAACTCTGGTGTATTGTCTTTCCATATCAGACTGCAATGATGACCCCCAGATGTGCCATCACATGGAATGCTACCAAAATTAGATTACAGCTAGTTAGTGACACTATCTCTTCCCTCTGGTGCTACCATGGAGGCTGTCGCTCTAAGCTTTCTCTGCAAGATCCAGAAGCCACAGCTCTCAGGTTTACAGGATGCAGGGATAAGAACCATCTGCCTGGTCTGGTATTTCTTTAATTAAAACTTTAATTACAGACATATCTCTGCACAGATACGTGCAGTCTATCAGCTCCTGCTCTTAATTACCTGCACTAATGAGAAATGAAGACTGAGCATTTGCTGAGTGTCTACTATGTACAAGAATGTGTACCAGGGCCTCAAGGGAAGCTGCAGCCCAGCAGGACAGACCCAGAACCAGACCTTAGTGAAGAATTCCACATTTTCTTTGACTTGCCCACCTTGCACCATCTTTGGAAAAACGAAGCATTAAGAAAAAAGACCAGCACAGGAAAAAGGACCACAAGTCCAACCTGAGCACTGGAAGCTTTGGGCATGCATGTGTGATATCTATCACGTGGCATGTTTCTGAAGCTACCTTAACATGTGTCTGGAAAGCAGAAACACTCACTACAATCCTTTGATTTCTGAGGATGCTGCATGGTGGCACAGTGACCACAGCCAGAGTGATAACTGAGAACCAGGGCCACCCTCTGCTGCTTCTGTGACATCCTTCCGGACAGCAATTTTGATCGCATCTTCTTGTTAACCCCCTCTCTGGCTAGACAGTCACTAGGAATGACAGAAGATCCCTTTCCACACCTTCCCTGGGGCTTCTCAGTCTCCACAGAAGCTTCAAAAGTGCAAAGGACCATTGGGAGGCCTCCTAGAGCCACCAGGTATAGGGTCACACAGAGCTCCCTGACTCTACACTGAGGCATCTGCTCCCCTTCACAGTCACCCTAACCATGCCACTCGCTACTCTGAAAGAAGCAGAATTCTTTGCTGGAGGCAGGCAGCTCACTGCAGGGCCATGTTTGATCTGTTCCACCCCAACACAGGACTATGGGAAAGCAGAGGCGGCCATCGGGTCTTTCCCTTTCAGGAGCAGATTCCTCATCACCAAAACCAGGAGGGTCAACACAGGTGATCACAGATTTAACAACTCAAAAACCTATGCAACAGCTACACAGAAACCCACTATAAGGAAGTCTCCAGGACAATCCAGGCCTGTCCTAGTGTCAAACCTGCACTATTTAGTGAGTATAAAGCCTGGTGTTTCTCAGCCTAATGAAGCTAGTATTGCAAAAATTACCTAACTCCTCACAATAAGCCAAGACAGGAGAGATGATCATAAATAAAGCCTAACAACGTTTAGGCTAATAGGAGCTGGGGCCTACTGCTTCAACAAACAATTTTTTTTTTTGTCTTTTCGAGACAGGGTCTCCCTGTAGCCCCAGCTGTCCTGGAACTCACTCTGTAGACCAGGCTGGCCTTGAACTCACAAAGATCCGCCTGCCTCTGCCTCCCAGGTGCTAGGATTAAAGGCGTGCACCACCACGCCCGGCTAAACAAGACAAATTTTAAAGGTCCACCTGAACACATATGCAGGGGCCCCTGGAGGATTTTAAGTATGTTACACTGTGATGACAGATACATTGTAAACATCAGGTGAATGGACGGAAGAAACAGAGAAGAGGAACGCAGAGCTATACAGGAGGAGAAAGGAACAAAAGAACTAAAGGCGGGGGCTGGAGAGATGGCCTAGCGGTTGAGAGCGGACCGCTCTTGCAGAGGACCCGGGTTCGATCCCCCAGCACCCACATGGCGGCTACGAACCGTCTGTAAACTCCAATTCCAGGAGAACTCCAGTTCCAGGGGCACATCCGGAGACCCTCTTCTGACCTCCGCGGCATTGACGACACGGGTGCACAGACCTGCATGCGACAGTACATTTTACACATACAGAAATAAATAAATAAATAATAAAAAAAAAAATTTAAAAAAAAAAAAAAAAAAAAAAAAAAAAAAAAAAAAAAAAAAAGAACTAAAGGCATCGAGGAGAGAGAGGGGGAAGAAGACAGAACACAGATGAGAGAGCAAGACCAGCCCTTGTGCTGGTTTAGCTGTCAACTCTGACACAGCATGGGATCATCTAAGTAGATGGGCTCATAAGGGACCTGTAGGCAGGTCTGTGGGGGACTCTCTTGATGGCTTTAATTGATGTGGGAGGATCCCGCCTGAAAAAAATGGGCTTGGGGCAACCACTCCAGGTTTGGGCAGGGGCACAAGAGAGGAGAGCGCTAGGCTGAGCACTAGGCATGCATGCGTTCTCTTCTCTCTGCTCTTGACTATTGGGGAAATGTGAGCAGCTGTCTTACTCCTGCAGTTGTGACTCCCCACAGTGATGGACTAGAAGCCTAGAATTAAGACCTCCTCCTCCCCTACATTGCTTTTTGTCAGAGCGCCTTATCACAGCAACAGAAATGAACATGGGGCAGCCCTCTACCTCATGAGCCTCATAAGCACACACAAGCCTGGCTTGTGATGGTTCTGACTCAGGACTGTTCCACAGAAAAATAGCTGGAGCTCTGCCCAAAGGACAGGTAAGGTGAGTGAGATAGATATCTAAACCAGCCCAGAGACCCATTTTAACTTGCATTATAACCCACTCCAAGAGTAAAAGCACTGGCCCAGATATCCTAGAAGCACAAATCTCTGTGTGCACAAATGACTGCCCACTTTCTTCCTTATTTACATAATAGTAATAATTTCCAATATTTCTGAACCTTGTTGATCAATGATCTTTTGCCAGAAAAAGATCGGTCATGGGGTGGGACAGTACTCCAAGTTTTTAACAAACTGTGCCAAGTGCTTTAGATACCCAGCCAGAGCAGAGACACTGAGAATGCTACCTATGTAACAGAGCCTTCCTGATGATGACGTAAAGCCTTGCTAACTCAGGGTGCATACAGTTGAAGGCTCTGCAACCAAAATGGCAGAGCTGTTTCTTAAGCAAGGTTCTGCCAGGTTTGCAGGTAAATTCCAGGCAGCAGGTGTCAGCTGAGCCCCCCTGGTTTTAAGTGGCAGTTCTAGAACATTCTAGAGGTGTGAACCTAGGGAAGTATATTTAACTTACATGAGCATCGGCACTCTCACTGATACCTCCCGCCTCTTGAATCTGGATGAAAATGTATGGAGAGCACTGAAGAGTATCTGACACAGACTTGCACATGGGCTGGCAGTGAGAAGAACACTGAAGCCTCAAGCAGCTGAAAGAAGCCACTAAGCAGCTTGACACCCTGACCCCTTGAGCACTAACCAAAGAGTTTATCAAGATAGAGGGTGAAGGGTGAACACAGCTAACCAGGTACAGGGTGGCCTTCTCCCTCTGGTCTCTTTCCTTTTGTGTCCCAAAGTAAAAATAGGTAAACAAATAAAAATAAATAAAAAAAAAATTAATTTTTTTTCTCAAAATTAACTAGGTAAACAAAATAACTATAAGTATGTGTACGTATATATTCTAACATCAGAGAATGAGGCAGTTCTTCATGGTTGAACTTTTCTCCCCAAAAGATTAAGAAGGTTTGACTTTGTCCCCTGAACTTACACCTGTCCTGGCAGTGCTTACTTACCATCAACTGCAGATCCCCACTCTCTAAAGCATCCAAGGTCTCTAAGTTGATGTGTGAAGACAGAGGGAAGAGACAGCTGCAGCCCATTTTGTTTACGTAACGTCCTGCTCACAATGCTTAGGGTTGGCCACATTACTGGCCAGCACTGCTCTACAGACCT
Organism: Rhizomys pruinosus; assembly: GCA_009823505.1. NCBI lineage: Eukaryota > Metazoa > Chordata > Mammalia > Rodentia > Spalacidae > Rhizomys > Rhizomys pruinosus. Next base: position 1,839,484 of record VZQC01012024.1, on the reverse strand, counting down.
CAAACACAGCGACTCAACTAGAACTCACCATGATCCTTTGATGTGGATGCTATCATACCAGCCCCAATTTAAAGAGGAGGAAACTTGCGGCATAGACGTGGTTAGTAATATGCTGCAGTCAGACCACTTGCAAGAGGCCATGGTGGGATTCAAACCCACGGCAGCTGGCTCCACAGCCATCATCCTCCTGGCCCTTCACCACGGGGTTCACTATCACTGCCTCTTGGCACAGCCATAGGATGAGGTTCAGTTTCAAAAGCACCTTTCTTCTGAGTTCTGTGTGTTTCATTTATCATCTCAACAACCCTAAAAAGCAAGTAGGAGACACATAGTACTTGCATTTCACACACCATATGGAAGCAGCACCTCACATCAATGACTTAGAAACTCCTACATGGTCAGCCACCCACTGATCACCTGTTTTCAAACCCACCCTCCAGTCTTTGACGTCTTTGTCTTTGATTACCTTTAGTTTTGGTTCCTCCCTTCCCCGGCTCCCCCTCGTCCTCTCTCGCCCCTGTCGTCCCCGCCCGCCCTTTTTTGCTTCTCCGCTGCGGCTTTTCTCCCCGCCTCCCCCCCCCCTCCCCCCTCCTCCTGTGGCCTCCCCCTTCCTCCGCTCCTTCCCTTCTCCCCCCCTCCTGTTTTCCTTCCTTGGCCCCTCAGTCCTCCCCTGCCCTCCTCCCCTCCCTTTCTTGAGGAGTTAGGTAATTTTTGCAATACTAGCTTCATTAGGCTGAGAAACACCAGGCTTTATACTCACTAAATAGTGCAGGTTTGACACTAGGACAGGCCTGGATTGTCCTGGAGACTTCCTTATAGTGGGTTTCTGTGTAGCTGTTGCATAGGTTTTTGAGTTGTTAAATCTGTGATCACCTGTGTTGACCCTCCTGGTTTTGGTGATGAGGAATCTGCTCCTGAAAGGGAAAGACCCGATGGCCGCCTCTGCTTTCCCATAGTCCTGTGTTGGGGTGGAACAGATCAAACATGGCCCTGCAGTGAGCTGCCTGCCTCCAGCAAAGAATTCTGCTTCTTTCAGAGTAGCGAGTGGCATGGTTAGGGTGACTGTGAAGGGGAGCAGATGCCTCAGTGTAGAGTCAGGGAGCTCTGTGTGACCCTATACCTGGTGGCTCTAGGAGGCCTCCCAATGGTCCTTTGCACTTTTGAAGCTTCTGTGGAGACTGAGAAGCCCCAGGGAAGGTGTGGAAAGGGATCTTCTGTCATTCCTAGTGACTGTCTAGCCAGAGAGGGGGTTAACAAGAAGATGCGATCAAAATTGCTGTCCGGAAGGATGTCACAGAAGCAGCAGAGGGTGGCCCTGGTTCTCAGTTATCACTCTGGCTGTGGTCACTGTGCCACCATGCAGCATCCTCAGAAATCAAAGGATTGTAGTGAGTGTTTCTGCTTTCCAGACACATGTTAAGGTAGCTTCAGAAACATGCCACGTGATAGATATCACACATGCATGCCCAAAGCTTCCAGTGCTCAGGTTGGACTTGTGGTCCTTTTTCCTGTGCTGGTCTTTTTTCTTAATGCTTCGTTTTTCCAAAGATGGTGCAAGGTGGGCAAGTCAAAGAAAATGTGGAATTCTTCACTAAGGTCTGGTTCTGGGTCTGTCCTGCTGGGCTGCAGCTTCCCTTGAGGCCCTGGTACACATTCTTGTACATAGTAGACACTCAGCAAATGCTCAGTCTTCATTTCTCATTAGTGCAGGTAATTAAGAGCAGGAGCTGATAGACTGCACGTATCTGTGCAGAGATATGTCTGTAATTAAAGTTTTAATTAAAGAAATACCAGACCAGGCAGATGGTTCTTATCCCTGCATCCTGTAAACCTGAGAGCTGTGGCTTCTGGATCTTGCAGAGAAAGCTTAGAGCGACAGCCTCCATGGTAGCACCAGAGGGAAGAGATAGTGTCACTAACTAGCTGTAATCTAATTTTGGTAGCATTCCATGTGATGGCACATCTGGGGGTCATCATTGCAGTCTGATATGGAAAGACAATACACCAGAGTTACATCCTGACCAAAGCTTTTAAGCCTCAAGTCAAGGGCATTACCACAGCCCAGCTGGTAGATCACAAGGCATGTGGTTTTGTGCTAGATTACAAAAGCTGACAAAGTGTTATTTAGGATCATCAGCTAAATGCAGTGTTAAAGTAGAGCATTATCATCCTGATTCTTCAGGTTTTGCCACTATACAGCAGTGCAGAATTGAGACGTGACCTGTGCCTACCTGCCTCATGCTAGTTCTCTGCTATGTCACAGTGACCTTAGTGGTCAGTCAAGCACAGAATACAAAAAGCACAGCCACCACAAGGGCTAATGGAAAAGGCCTCTCTCAGATCTCACCTCCTCTCAGGACCTCCCAGGGCCTCCCCAGCCACTTCCTCGGTCCCATCCCTAGCAGCCAGGCACAGTAGTATAGGGAAATGGGCTGGCCACAGAGGTGAATGCAGCTCCTCTGTAACCCACCCCCACCACAGTGTCCTGCCCTGCCCTGCCTGTAATCGTTCACTCCGTCTGTGCGCTAGTGCCAGTTTTACAACAGGATTCTAGGCCCCCACACCTCAGCTGCTCACACTCCATTTGTTTTCTGTCTGGTTGTGCTGCTCCTAAGACAAGCATTCCCTTGACTGGAGCAGGCAGTCTTGAGCTTAGCAGCATCGTCTCTATTTTGCTGCACCACAAGCCATTTGCCTGCCCTGTATTTCTTTTTTTCCCCCCCTATATTTATTTATTTATTTATTTATTTATTTATTTATTTATTTATTTATTAAATACTGTCTGCATGTCGGTTTGTGTACCCGTGTCGTACAATGCCGCGGAGTCAGAAGAAGGTCTCGGATTCCCCTGGAACTAAGTTCTCCTGGATTGGAGTTACAGATGGTTCTCATCCACCATGTGGGTGCTGGGGATCAAACCTGGTCCTCTGCAAAGCAGTTGGTGCTCTTAACCGCTAGGCTATCTGTATTTCTTTTAAAGGTAGCTTATCTTTCTTTCCCCTGAAAGAGCCCATATTATCCTGGGAAGTACAAACCTATCATAAAATGGTAGAACAGAAATATTTTATTCTGTCAGTACCATCTGTAAAGTAAGGCCCAGCCAAACTGTGGTGAGTGTAGGGAGACAGGCCTGACCCACAGGACCTGTGATGGCATTTGAGTAAGCCAGATGTGTCCACCTCTGGCTTGGGGAGAACTTTTGATGTTTGGTGAGTTGTTCTTTAGTGTTAGAAGTCACTTAAATGTAAACTGCTTTGAATAGATAATCTTACAGAAAACATCCTAGGATCAATGTAGAATTATGCTAGGAGGTATTCAGTCAGCATTTTACATGTGGAAATTTGAACCTGACTGACATCTATTTTTTTCCTCCAATTTGGTTTGAGGCCTGAACTTGTAATTTTGAGTACATAGTCTAGTGTTGTAGGAGGTTTTCTGCTTATACAGTTAAACTGTTGCTCCTGAGAAAGTGGTGTTTATGTCTTCAAGGTAGAAAGGATTTCTCCAGGGATGCACAGCATCTGCAAAAGACTTAGAATGGTGTGCTTTTTTTTGGGGGGGGGGGGATGGACAAGAGCTCACTCTACCCCAAGGTGATCTTACACTCATGGCCATGGACCTGCGGCAGCCTCCAGAGTGCTGGGATTCTAGGTATGAAGTCCCATGCCCCACTGAATCATGCTACTCTTTCTGGAGGGCTGAGAGAAAGCCTTTGTCCCTTCCCCATAGCTCCAAAGTGCTTAATTTCCAGTATTTATCCTCTTGTTGCTCTAAGTCGCTACCATGTGTCTGATAGAAAGCATTGTGGGTACCTGGAATAAAGTGGTATGCCAAACCCACTTCCCTTGAAGACCTTTTTTTTTTTTTTCCTGGTTCAGTTCGGAAAGCAACAGCAATCATAAAATTAACAGTGATTGAGGGTTCACATGCCAGTTACATTGATTAACTCGTGGCTTCTGCAAAGCACAGAAGAAGTAGGTGCAGCAGTGCTTTCAGTTTCACAGATGAGGAAGGCAAGGTGCAGAGAAGATGTTCCATGGCGCATGAGTAAGCTGCGTGTTGGCATTCCAACCCAGGCATTCTGACTCCAGATTGTGTGTGAGTAAAACTGCTGAATCAGTTTGTTTAATTAATAATTGGTTGCACCATTGGAGTGAAGAGCAGAGAGGTAAGGTAAGCTGTCGGGAGGTCTGGGGTTTGTGCCTCTGCTCCTGTGCACATTGTTTCAGTTGTTAAGGACTCATTTGAGACAGTCTTACCTATCTAGGCTGGCTTAGAACGTAGTATATGGGCTTGTCTCAAACACTCCACCTGCTTCAGCCTCCCAGGTGCTGTGTTACAGTTATGTAGCACCATACTTGGGTAGGACCTTTTGATTTGCTAAAGGGAGGGGGCACACCCAAGAATTTATGAGCAGGAAACACATATGAAAAGGATCCTTCAGGGTAGGGAGATGGTTCAGTGGATAAGACACTTGCTGTGGCAAGCCAGAGGACCTGAGTCTGGATACTTAGTACTTATGTAAAACAGCACAGCAGTGTGGGGATGTGGTAGACATAGGCAAAGCTCATGGGCTCACTAGTCAGCATTGTAGCTGAAAGCAAAGCTCTGGATTCAGTGAGAGCCTGTTTCAGAAAAGGAGTAGCAGAGGGCTCCTGATCAGCTTCTGGCCTCCATAGGCCAGAAGTAGATGATATCCTACCCCCCCCCCACATACATCCATATAGCACACATACATATCCGACAGAGCACACATATATAGCACACATATGTACTGGACAGACAGATGGTCTTTTCAAAGTAGGGTAGAAGGACAGAATTCCACATGCAGTGCCCTGCTACTCATTCTGGTACAGCTGGCAAGCTAAGAATGCTGTTTATATTTTTAAATGTAGGTTGAAGGAAATGAAGCTAACCTCTCATGTCACATGAAAATTATATAAAATTCAATTCTGCATTCAGTTCTTGTTTCATTGGAGGGAGGACCTTACTGGTTCATCCGAATACTGTCTGAAGAACAGCGGCACCTCTCATTCACTGCATGGACTGTCTGAGGCTGTCTTTGAGTTGCGCAGCCCAGCTTAGCCCAGCAGATCACATGGCTGCCTCTGGCCCTTTAAAGAAGACATTGTCATTGACTGTCTTAGGGGGATCAGAGGAGACTGTTGAAAGCTGAAAGTGGCTTAGATCAAGGCAGTCAGGACTGGTTGAGTGTGGGGATATTTCTTAACAAGAGTTGATACAGTCTATTCTCCTGGTGTGAAGTCAGTGTTGGTATAGAGTAACTGGAAGAAGGCAGCTCTGGGAATTGGGAAAACTGTGGGAATGATAGGTTGGGAAGGAGGGAAAAGACAGTTGTGTTCTGGACACATTGGCTTTAAGATGTCTGGTGGAGGGTCAGATACATAGTCTTGTTAGTGTAACTCAGAGGAGAGGCCTGGGCTAGAGGTAGACATGGGATGGGTTTGGAGGGGAGGCCCATAGGGAGGAAAGGTGATCGGAAAGGACTGAACATGATAACCTGGGCCACCCAGAGAAGGAAGCAGAGAGTGTGAAGGAGCAAGCCGAGAAGGAAACAAGGAGATGGATCCTGGAAGCAGAGCATGGTCCATCTCTGTCAGACTGCCCAGCAGCAAACTACCGAGGAGTCCTAAGATGGCTGTGTGACGGTCATGTGCCTCTGCTAAGAAAGAGCTGGAGAGGTGAAATGACAATCATTACTTTGGCGTAATCTTTAAAAGCCACAAATTCTGTTATAATACTTCGCTCAGTAGTCTTGTTGACAGTCTTTGAATCCCCATGGGAATGGTAAGGGCAAAACCCCAGTGCCAGCTGCTTCCAGAGAAAACAGGAGGACAGGAAGTTGAGCCTGAGTTTTGGGATTCTGTTTTCTGTAGCTCAAGGAAGGGCAGGAATTGGAGTTACTTGAGATTAGGATTTCCCAGGTGAGTTGAGTGGAAGAAGGAGCTATAAAGGATCTGTGTTGTACAAAGAACCCATGCGATGGACTGTAAGACATGCAGAGCCTGAGAGGAAGGGGGTGAGGAACAGCTCAGGGGATTCAAGGACTGGGATTTAGGAATTGCTGGGTTGGGATGGTTCAGAGTGGGTGCTTGAAACTGGTGCTGTGGAGAAGTGTGATTGAGGTCACACAGTGATGTAGGGCACTGTCCAAAAGCAGTATCAAGGAAGCCAGATTAAAAAGGAAAGAATGAATGATTTTTTTTTGTCTTTTGAACCGGGTCTCCTCTGTAGGCCCAGCTGTCCTGGAACTCACTCTGTAGACCAGGCTGGCTTTGAACTCATAAAGATCCGCTGCCTCTGCCTCCCAGTGCTAGGATAAAGGTGTGCGCCACCACGCCGGGCAAATGAATCTTAATAGATCTCAGGTATTTAACCCAATTTGCCTAAAGTATGTGAAAAAAATATAAAGATTACCAAGATGCATTGCTGTTTTTGTACAGTTCTTGAAAGTGGTGTGTATTGTGTACCCCCAGCACACTGCTCCCAGTCAGGAGCTCAATGCTGCCACACCAAGTAGCAAAGATCTTGGGAATGACTAGAAGTGCAGTTGATGTTACTAGAGGGATTGGTTCAAGAAACAGAAGCCCAGGTTCAGGAACTACTGGCTGCCTATGTTGGTCTGAAGCCTCTGGGGGATCCTTGGGGGCAGGCCAGGGTTGTGAGGTAAGAGAGGAGGCCCAGGTGTTTGGGGAGTGGCTGTCTCTAACCTGCTGTGTGGGGTTCTGAGGGCTGTTCATCCTTGCTGTAAGTCTAGTGGGTCACTCTTGGGAACCATGAGGTTGGAGCAGGATTTCCCACAGTAAAACTTTAGAAACACAGGCCATACCTTTGGTAGGGTCTTGCCCACATGGCAGCTTTCTGCTAACACCTGCTTGTTTTCATGGAAGGCCTTTCGCTGAGTCACTGCTGCAGGTGTTGCCCTCACAAGTATTTCAGACAGCCTTCCCACCGGGAGAAAAGTAGCCTTTGGAGTCTTGCCTTTATTTTGACATATCTTTAGATGCTGATCTTTATTTTGGCATAATCTTCAAATCTTGCAAATTCTGTTAGTAATACTTAGCTCAACATTCTTGAGGGCCTTTGAATCCCTTCAGAAGCTGACCCTGAGCGCTTCTAGACAGTTCTGCATGGGACAGACAGCAGTGTGCATTCTCATCTTGCCCTCTGTTTCTCTTGACTGGGCATGTACTGGCCTTTTGCTGTGCAGTTCAAGCAGTGTACGGTTTATATGTGCATACACGTGTGTGTATATGTATTCTTGGCTTTGAGTCTTAATAAAAATGGTTGAGATCTGTACAAAAAGCAAAGAGTACAAGAGTAGACAGGGGCACCTTCAAGGCTCCCCTGCTCCTGCCTTTCATGCAGAGCAGGAGCACCAGCACCAGTTGTTCATCTGTGTCCCAAAGGGGAGAGTGAATGGTATCCAGATTCCTTTACAAAGACTGCATTTACTCTAGGCGTTCCTTTCATTTTTTTTTTTCTCCACTATAATATTACAATAACCACACCAAAAATATCCTCTGAGATCTCCTGAGCCCAAGTACTTTAGGAAGAGCCCCATTTTGAGCATGTTTGTGTATCCCTGTGTTTGTGGTGGTCTTTGATACCAGCTGGTTAGAGAATGAGGGATCCAGGTGGTCCATAGCCAGTCAGAGTCCAGTTTCAGTGTTCTGAGTACCCCGTGCGTGTGGAGGGGTCATGAACAGTTTTTCTCTTTAAATATATTCTNCAATAAGCCAAGACAGGAGAGATGATCATAAATAAAGCCTAACAACGTTTAGGCTAATAGGAGCTGGGGCCTACTGCTTCAACAAACAATTTTTTTTTTTGTCTTTTCGAGACAGGGTCTCCCTGTAGCCCCAGCTGTCCTGGAACTCACTCTGTAGACCAGGCTGGCCTTGAACTCACAAAGATCCGCCTGCCTCTGCCTCCCAGGTGCTAGGATTAAAGGCGTGCACCACCACGCCCGGCTAAACAAGACAAATTTTAAAGGTCCACCTGAACACATATGCAGGGGCCCCTGGAGGATTTTAAGTATGTTACACTGTGATGACAGATACATTGTAAACATCAGGTGAATGGACGGAAGAAACAGAGAAGAGGAACGCAGAGCTATACAGGAGGAGAAAGGAACAAAAGAACTAAAGGCATCCGAGAGAGGAGGGGGAAGAAGACAGATCACAGAATGAGAGAGCAAGACCGCCCTTGTGCTGGTTAGCTGTCAACTTGACACAGCATGGGATCATCTAAGTAGATGGGCTCATAAGGGACCTGTAGGCAGGTCTGTGGGGGACTCTCTTGATGGCTTTAATTGATGTGGGAAGATCCAGCCTGAAAATGGGCTGGTGGCAACCACTCCCAGGTTTGGGGCACAAGAGTGGAGACGAGCTAGCTGAGCACTAGGCATGCATGCGTTCTCTTCTCTCTGCTCTTGACTATTGGGGAAATGTGAGCAGCTGTCTTACTCCTGCAGTTGTGACTCCCCACAGTGATGGACTAGAGCCTAGAATTAAGACCTCCTCCTCCCCTACATTGCTTTTTGTCAGAGCGCCTTATCACAGCAACAGAAATGAACATGGGGCAGCCCTCTACCTCATGAGCCTCATAAGCACACACAAGCCTGGCTTGTGATGGTTCTGACTCAGGACTGTTCCACAGAAAAATAGCTGGAGCTCTGCCCAAAGGACAGGTAAGGTGAGTGAGATAGATATCTAAACCAGCCCAGAGACCCATTTTAACTTGCATTATAACCCACTCCAAGAGTAAAAGCACTGGCCCAGATATCCTAGAAGCACAAATCTCTGTGTGCACAAATGACTGCCCACTTTCTTCCTTATTTACATAATAGTAATAATTTCCAATATTTCTGAACCTTGTTGATCAATGATCTTTTGCCAGAAAAAGATCGGTCATGGGGTGGGACAGTACTCCAAGTTTTTAACAAACTGTGCCAAGTGCTTTAGATACCCAGCCAGAGCAGAGACACTGAGAATGCTACCTATGTAACAGAGCCTTCCTGATGATGACGTAAAGCCTTGCTAACTCAGGGTGCATACAGTTGAAGGCTCTGCAACCAAAATGGCAGAGCTGTTTCTTAAGCAAGGTTCTGCCAGGTTTGCAGGTAAATTCCAGGCAGCAGGTGTCAGCTGAGCCCCCCTGGTTTTAAGTGGCAGTTCTAGAACATTCTAGAGGTGTGAACCTAGGGAAGTATATTTAACTTACATGAGCATCGGCACTCTCACTGATACCTCCCGCCTCTTGAATCTGGATGAAAATGTATGGAGAGCACTGAAGAGTATCTGACACAGACTTGCACATGGGCTGGCAGTGAGAAGAACACTGAAGCCTCAAGCAGCTGAAAGAAGCCACTAAGCAGCTTGACACCCTGACCCCTTGAGCACTAACCAAAGAGTTTATCAAGATAGAGGGTGAAGGGTGAACACAGCTAACCAGGTACAGGGTGGCCTTCTCCCTCTGGTCTCTTTCCTTTTGTCTCCAAAGTAAAAAATAGGTAAACAAATAAAAAATAATAAAAAAAAATAATTTTTTTTTCTCAAAATTAATAGGTAAACAAAATAACTATAAGTATGTGTACGTATATATTCTAACATCAGAGAATGAGGCAGTTCTTCATGGTTGAACTTTTCTCCCCAAAAGATTAAGAAGGTTTGACTTTGTCCCCTGAACTTACACCTGTCCTGGCAGTGCTTACTTACCATCAACTGCAGATCCCCACTCTCTAAAGCATCCAAGGTCTCTAAGTTGATGTGTGAAGACAGAGGGAAGAGACAGCTGCAGCCCATTTTGTTTACGTAACGTCCTGCTCACAATGCTTAGGGTTGGCCACATTACTGGCCAGCACTGCTCTACAGACCTCAAACACAGCGACTCAACTAGAACTCACCATGATCCTTTGAGTGGATGCTATCATACCAGCCCCAATTTAAAGAGGAGGAAACTTGGGCATAGAGAGGTTAGGTAATATGCTGCAGTCAGACCACTTGCAAGAGGCCAAGGTGGGATTCAAACCACGGCAGCCTGGCTCCACAGCCATCATCCTCCTGGCCCTTCACCACGGGGTTCACTATCACTGCCTCTTGGCACAGCCATAGGATGAGGTTCAGTTTCAAAAGCACCTTTCTTCTGAGTTCTGTGTGTTTCATTTATCATCTCAACAACCCTAAAAAGCAAGTAGGAGACACATAGTATCTGCATTTCACACACATTAAATGGAAGCAGCATCAATCAAATGACTTAGAAACTCCTACATGGTCAGCCACACCACTGAATCACTGTTTTCAAACCCAAATCCAAGTCTTTGAAGTCTTTGTATTTGATTACTTTAGTTTTGGTTAACTACCTTAACAGATACCAATAGTATATCTAGACCCTGCTAGTCCAAAGCAGACTTTCTGATTCTCAGATGAGGATTTTCTCAAAGAATCACAAATACATAAACAATACTCATGTGGCCTACAACTTACTAAGAGTCCTAAATTCTAACCAAATAACTGTTTTACTCATTGAAAATAAGTAATCAATGCATCCATAAACTACCTTTCTGAGGAAAATTAGGTTTTCTTAAAATGTGTAAGACAGCTTTAAAGAAAAATCTAATTGATCTAATCATAAAATAAAATCTCACAATGAAAATATTTCACTTCTTCATCTAATAATGCGTCCTCCTCTCTTACTAGATGTATGAATGAAGACTGTCAGCAAGGAGCTTAGGACTCCCCAGGGATCCCATCAGCTGGCTCATCCATCAGCATCCCTAAGAGGAATGGAAAAGAGAGACCAACACAGTTGCTGTCCTTGCTGTCCTGGGAGCCTGTAAACATAAGGCAGACAGCATGCCTTTGCTGCTTGAAGGGCATGGCATCAAAGGAACGAATCAAGGACACAACTGAAGGGAAGTTCAAAAACAAAGTCTTTGGGGATCCAGAAGATGCTCCTGAACAGTGGTGAAATGCACTGTAGCCACCCCCCACCCCCACCCCCCCACAAAACCTGGAAAAATAAATCAAAACCCTCAAAATTCAAGGTTCAGCTCCCAACTCCCAGGACATTTATAAGCACTTCGGCTTCATATTCACAGGATGCTCTACCTATTTATATTTCTCAACTGTGGTACTTTGCAATTCTGTGGAAAAGATACCCAGCAGGCTGAAGGTAGCTTTCTAGGTCTGTAGGTATAACAGGCAAACCAAGCTCAGGAGCACCACGAAATACTTGCGGGAGTTCCAATCAACAATAAACAGCTCACTAAGACCAATTCAATGTGTGATTCTAATGAATGATATAAAGTTTTACAGATTATCAACAAAGCTCAGTGAGGACCTAAATCCATTCTAGTGCTCATTTAGATGCTTCAGCTGTATGCAATTAAAATCAGCATTAAATGGTAGAGAATAAAATAATGAGACACTTAAAAAATAATCTGGGCCACATTAAGGGATTGCACATTTTTCTGTTTTTTGTTGTTTTGTTTTTGTTGTTGTTTGAGAATATTTTACCAATTCAAACAATTGACTGAAGTCTAATTTTTTTGTTCTATTTTGTTTTAAAGAATTTTCTGACAAAAGGAATACAATAAAAATGCATTATCTGAAAAGCAACCATTACTGGAGATGAACTGAAGACATAAATTAATCCGGTGTAGGGACCACCAGAGCTGACCAGATTGTAGCAAAGACAAAAGCATTTCAGATCATGTTAAAACCACTGCTTCTCCTTATGTCTAAAAGAAGTAAATTATTAAGAGATGGAGAAAGGTGAATTTTGGTAATGAAACAACTTTGTATTCTTCCAGCCTTTTAATGTAATTAAAAGTCTAAGCTTTTTCTCGCCTTTAAGACTTGAGAATACAAAATACAATCTGAAGGTACAGAACATGGCATTGAAGAGACTCACAAATTTAAGTTGTTATCTCTAAAAGAAAGAAAGGTAGGTCTGCAACAAGGCCATGTTGGCAAAGGAGGCAACATGGGAAAGAGGTGAGAGAGAGAGAGAGAGAGAGAGAGAGAGAGTGTGTGTGTGTGTGTGTGTGTGTGTGTTTTCTGTGGTGAGAAGGGAAACTTTGGGTACATATCCTGAATGTGTTTGACTTATATATACATACCAGCCAATTCATAGTTTTTCCAAAACATGGATAGAAAAGGAAATACCCTGCATAGGGAAATGTACTCATTAAACTTAAATTTTTAAAGGATGAAAACACAGATTATACTTTATTTTAAAAAACTGAAATGAATTTCAATACAGAAATGAAGACAGCATTTTGCAAATTTATCGCTCAAAGAGTATCTCAATTTGCGGAAATCAGTGTGCTACACTTTGAGAGATGAAATGTTACAGTTTGTACACCAAAATTAAAAAATGAAATTAAATTAAAAAATGAAATGGTTACCAAGGTAATGCAGGTCAGGGGATCAAAGGTGAAGGGTCACACATTATTAAAAAGAAATCCAAAAGGACGGCTGCATCATGATCTCTGCAAAACAAAGGAGCTCCAGTAAGTACAACTGCTATCCCCCCAGAATGCACAATCAAGTTCTTGAAAAGACGACCCCACTGTGACTGCACACGCCTTTCCTGAGCCCTAGTGGAGCCATTTTTATTCAGGTACAACACCAAATTTTAATTACCTGTTACCAAGAAAAAAAATATGAACACTGAACCAACACATTAAAATCCCAAATATTTGCAACTGAAAGTGGTTGGGAAATACTGATACTTCCTTTCAGCTGGAGCCCACACCCTATTTTCTGGAAATGACAATGTTTGATAAGTTGCCAGCATATCAGGAATCTAATTTGGTCACAGCATGGTGAGTTTTTTTCTTCTCCTCAAGGAATGAGTTCCAAAATTGAGTTTTTGCAAATTTCTTTCATTTGAAGTAGCTGCATAAAATTTCCATTATTGGAACATTTAGTATAACAATGTTCTAGAAGACACCAAATAAAGTGATACATGATAGAATAAACTGTGCAACTACATCTATTAAGATCTGTTCTCATATTCAACTTCCACTGCACAGGGGAAAAGAAGACATTTTGAGCAAAATAACTTGCCAGTTCTCCTGGAATTACATAGCCTGCCATGAGAAAGATCTACAAAAGGAAAAGGTATCTGACAGGCTTCATTTCTTCAACAAATGCTACTACTTAATGCACTTCCCCCATTAACAAATTCATGTTCTTAAGAACAGAAGAGCCCAGGCTGTTTTGAAAACTCTACTGCCTGGATGATGACACTTACCTAACTGCAGCAATAGACACAACTACAGTAACCAGCTAAAGTGAACAATTTCAACATTCATCCCACTAGCAAGTGAGCGGCACCACAGGAAATTGCACTTGGCACCTGTGGTCTGTTTAAAAGTAAACTTGAGTACTACGTTTCCTGATTTCAGGATCCAAATTCCTTATGCTGACCAGACAGCAGCTTCTCAAAAGCCATGAGCAGGCACAGTGCCGCTGGCAAAAAGGAGCTTGCTTTGCTTACCACACTTTTAGGAATCCCCAGTGGCTACTCCTTCCAGTCTCCCCCTCATTTCGTCCACCATACTGAGCACTTGAATTAACTTTATTAAAGTCACATTCTCCATATGCTTATATTAAAATACAGCCAACCATCCAAAGGATTTCATTAAAAGGAACAGGATATTCCTTCTAGTAACAATGCAGTCAAGAAATTAACTCTATAAATGCCAGCTTTCAATTCCTCTGATTTGGTTTTGTTAAAATAATGTGCAGAGCGTGCATCATGCACTAGATATGAGTGTGTTAGTGCCTTAAGGCCACATTTCTAAAAGCAGTTTTTCCTTTAAGTTGCACAGTGACTGGAGAATAAACTATCGCTCCATTTTTTGGAATGCTCATCTCACACAGAGTCTGTCACATACATATTTGTTGCTGGGAGGCATGCAGGCAATTTTGAACACTACAGAAGGAATCAATACCCCATCAAAACAATGCACATGGTGCTTTAGCAGGTCATTATTTAGACCATTCCAGGATGTTTCTAACAAAAGGCAAGAAGCCAGCAGCGTGGCATTAAGTCATGTTTTGTTTTCCCAGAATATTTTCTATTAAAAAGAAGCAGTGAAACTTCAGATCAAGCCCTCCATGTGACACTCCCACTACCAAACATAGATTCATAAATGATCTCATCCTCACAATAGGGTGAATTTTGAGTGTCTTTAAAAAGTTTTCTAAATCATTCTTAAATTACAGCTTAGAGAAACATTTCCCCAAAGTTCTGCCAATTTATCAATACCTCCCAGAGGTTTCAGGAGCGGACTAGCAGACTCACTGTAACCTTGAGGCTGTCTGTGGGGCTGCTGCTCTCTGCTTCCTCCAGCACTGACAGTCAAGCTCCAATCCCTCCATGCAAATGAACCCATCTCCTACCTAGATACTTGGAAGTTCTGACATGTGGGTTTTCAGTGTATACGTACCATTAAAGAAGGTATTTTAGGTGATTTTTTAAAAAAATAAAAATCAAAGCCAGGCATAGTGATGTGCACCTTTAATCCCAGCACTTGGAGGCAGAGGGGTGGATCTCTGTGAGTTCGAGGCCAGCCTAGTCTACAAAGGGAATCCAAGCCAAAAAAAAAAAAAAAAGATTTAAAAAATGAAAATCAGAGCCGAGCGTTTAAAAAAATGAAAATCTGAGCCAGGTGTGGTGGCGCACGCACTTGGGAGGCAGAGACAGACGGATCTTTGTGAGTTCAAGGCCAGCCTGGTCTACAGACTATGAGTTCCAGGACAGCTGGGGCTACAGGGAGACAGTCTCAAAAAAGACCCCCCAAAAAAAATCTATTAAGAACTTCAGCCAATGTTTTCCAAACATGTTCCTGTCTGGGGAGAAAAAGGTAAAGACCACAGTTTACTGTCGTCCCGAGGCAAGTACCTAGGATAGGAATTGGAAAAGTAAAAAGGCTTCTAGCAACCATTAAGAGGAAATGCCACCCTAGAAGAACTGACTGCACTGAGCACAGACTCAGGAATCCAACCCACTTGCTGAGGCAGCCCTGCGGAATTCAGGCACCTTCCTGCTGAAGCAACGCTATAAACAGCAACTCAGTGGACACCTACTTAACCTGAAACTGTTTCTGTGAACTTCTGCTCTGACACTTACAGGTCCAGGGCCTATTCTAGCCTTTTTTCCCAAAGGGCTGGCTCTAGTTCTAACTGGCTCTTTGCAACTTTCTGCCTTCTAGACCACTTCAAGGCCTCACGCAGCAGTAGGCCTAGTGCATTAAAATTACCCATCTTCCTTTTCTTCTCCAGAATCCTCTCTTTCCTTCACTAAGGCCACAGCCTGCTAGTGATGATAGCCACACTGAATTAACACAGGAATAGACAAGAGCTGCCATTAACCAGCCAGAGAGCCTGCACGGCATTTGCCTATCAAACAGGACAGAGCTCAGCCCACTGCAGGGAGACTTGACTAGTAATGGAATTCATCAGTAAATACTCAAATATCCTAACCAACCCCAGACCCCTCCTGTGTACTCTGGATCTAAATCTATGAACAGCTCTCTACCACCACACTCATGACCTTTGTGTTGGAAGGAACCAAGTCCACAGTGTGATAGCAGAAGGGGTACCCAGGGAGCTCTCATCACTGTAAGCTCTGGACGCATGGGCAACACTGCATGTTTCTCAACACACTCAAGTGCCACACTCCATTACAAGCCTGTAAGCAAAAGGAACTGGCTGGTCTCTCCAACAGAACACCAAGGGCAGTGCCTCTAACAGGCTATGAGGACCGTGTTCCACTGCTCTTCTGACAGGCTGAGGACAGTGGTCCACTCCTCTTCTCCAGCCTACTACTTTCAAAAGAGCAAATGAGAAAGAAATGAAAAATAAAGGCATCAAGAAAATTCAGTCAGAGGAGCCAAGAGACAACTGAAGAAGGTGCCAAAATAGAACACTTTATAATTCTTTACAAAATGGCTATTAGCTTAACAGCATTATGCAATGCTCGCTCTCTCTACAGCAGACACCAGCCTCAGCAAGTGTGTACAGTGACTAAAGAAACACCCAGCCAAAAGTACACTACAGTGATGGGGCAAAATGTATTATTTTAGTCTACAGATATATAAATCCCTAGCATGCCATTCTGTGGTTAGAATATGGCTTCTAACTAAGTGAGGATTACATATCTATGTTGGTTTTTCCAGACTGGAACAAATGGCATTTTTCTTGAACACCAAAGCAGGAGAAGCATCTGGTGTCCCTGGATTTACAGTTCCCAGAGTACAGCCCCTCGAGGGCAGGACCCTTTCCTCCTCCCCTTCTTCTAACTGTAACGGCCACCATAAGCCTTCCAAGCTTTCAGAGTACACACTTCCTCTCAGAGCTCTTCAAGGTGACTTCAGATGTTTGTCAGTTTCCCAAAACTTTCCATAAATGATACAGCAACCCACCTGTAATTACATATTTCCACTATATTACTAAAAAAATCAAGAGCATGGTGGCACATACCTGTAATCCCAGAACTAGAGAGGCTGAGGGAAGAGGATCCAGAGTTCCAAGTTGGCTGAACTACACAGCAAGAACAAGAAAAGAAATAAAAAGGGAGAGAGAGCAGGAACAGAGAGGGGGTTCAGAGGAGGGCAAAGACAGAACCTAAAACTGGATGGAAGCCAAGCACCTGCCTACAAATTCTTTTACCCTCAAAATGTAACTTTTTCCTCTAGTAGCTTCAAGGGTTCCCAGACTGAAAAGAGAATGGGAAGGAATTTCGAAAGGAACCTGGAGATGTGTGAGATCACTGCGCAGTTGTGAACCACAAACAAGACTGTTATGAACAAAGACAAGGACATGGGCTCACAAGCAGAAACTCAAAGTAGACCTGGCAGAAGAAGCTAGTAACAAAGTGCTTACCAAAGACTGAGAAGTGTGACAGGGCCCAGAAGTTAAAAAATGGTGTAAGTGGACAGGAAGTGTGGAATGATTGCGGGTTTTTTTTTTTTAAGAGGTAAGACATAAACTCATGGTAATTCGACTGCTTCAACCTCCCAAGTGACCCACCTGGCTAGGCTCTATGTTCTGTAATACTTTACGATGACCTATTGACAATGTGTCTATTTCAAAATAGCTAGTGGATTGATTCTGAATGCTTCCAAAACAAACACACACACACACACACACACACACACACACACACACACACCCCCTCTGGCATGGTGGCACAGGCCTTTAATCCCAGCACTCAGAAGGCCAAGGCAGCAAGATCCCTGTGAGTTCAAGGCCAGCCTGGTCTACAGAGAGAGCTCCAGGCCAGCTGGAACTAAACGGAGACCCTGTCTCAAAAATACCAAACACATGGGGCTGGAGAGATGGCCTAGTGGTTAAGAGCACCGACTGTTCTTACAGAGGACCCGGGTTCGATCCCCAGCACCTACATGGTGGCCGAGAACGGTCTGAAACTCCAATTCCAGGAGAACTCCAGTTCTAGGGGAATCCGAGACCCTCTTCTAACCTCCATGACATTACACGACACGGGTGCACAAACCTGCATGCAGACAGTACATTTATACACATACAGAAATAAATAAAATTAAAAAAAAATACCACACACACACACACACACACCCACCACATCTGAGTACATCACACTGCATCTCACAAACATGTACATTTACTTTGTGTCAATTAAAAATTTGTGTCAATTAAAAATAAAGATAAGAGGGGCTGGAGAGATGGCCTAGCGGTTAAGAGTGCTGACCGCTCTTACAGAGGACCCGGGTTCGATCCCCAGCACCTACATGGTGGCCGAGAACGGTCTGAAACTCCAATTCCAGGAGAATCCGACACCCTCTTCTGACCTCCGCAGCACTGCACGACACGGGTGCACAAACCTGCATGCAGACAGTACATTTATACACATACAGAAATAAAATTTAAAAAATAAATAAATAAATAATAAAGTTTAAAACAAACAAACAAACAAACAAATAAATAAATAAATGAATGGAGCCAGGCACGTGCAACCACACCTTTAATCCCAACACTCAGGAGGCAGAGGCAGGCGGATCTCTGTGAGTTCCAGGCCAGTTGGGTATACAGGGAGACTCTCAAAAAGACTTAAAAAAAAAAAAAAATCCTAAAAACAAAACAAACAAAAATAAATAAAAAGGGGCTAGGAAAATGGCTCCATGGGCAAAGCACTTGACACACAAATATGAAAAACAGTTCAGATCTCCCAGACCCACATAAAGCTGAATGTAATTCAGGATCTCTCGAACGAGACGGAGACAGAGACAGAAGAATCCCCCAGAAGCTCACAGGTGAGCATGGTATGTAAGCAGTGATTAAAGGCATCCTGTTTCAACAATGAGTGGCCCAAGGTTGTCTTCTGACTTCTACACATGCATGTGCCGCCCCTGAAACAAATACACCAAACACACAGTAAATTAAGCGATAAACAGGGCTGTGGCTCAGTCAGTAGAGCACTCCTCTAGCATGAACCAAACCCTGGGTTCAATCCGAAGACTCACACATACACAAGGTGTAGTGGCACCTGCCTAACCCACCACTCAGGAGGTAAAGGCAGGAGGATCAGACGTTCAAGGTCATACTCAGCTAAGCCACACTGTGAGGTCCAAGCCAGCCTGGGATATGTCAGACTACCTGATTAATTAATGAAACAAATATTTTTAAAACAATGTGCAATTTATCACATGGCAGATGTTCTTCAATAAAGAAAGCTGTGTGAGGACAAGAATGTTGAGTGGAGACACGGCACGGGGATCACCTCACCCTGCACACTTGGACCCGGCTGCCAGTCTTTTGGAAGGCTTCAAGACCACTGAGGAGGCCACAGAAACGGCTGCTTCAGAGCTATCCACCACTGCCTATTACCAGAGAGAAAGAATCTTCACTGTTCACACATAATGACAACACAGCAAGCACACAAACACAATTTGAGTTATCTGGCATCAAATGCTAACAACCATATTGACTAATAACCATATTGACTATACCCTTGAAATTGCCCTATTTTCGAAATCAAAAGGTCAAGGTGTAGCTTCTCTAGGAAGAGGCTATCTGAAAATCAGTTCAATATTCTAATTCACAAAATATTTTTAAGTTTAAAATCTTCCAATTAGCCTTGTAAAACTGAGTTAACCTTGTAATGGTCAAGCTCAGTCATTCTAGAGCTTTCCATGGGGGAAAGATGACAAAATACAGGCCAAGAGCCCTCAGATACAAGTTTCCAAGAAACAACAATAAAAAAAGGAATTCACCTGCTGCTGATCTCATGGGGTACTTGTTTGAGGACTCTCCAGCCCCATACATCAGTGTTCCCTTCTATCCAGACCAAATGAGAAGCTCCCATCTAATCCATTACTTGTAAAAAACAGTTTCTCACATCTCACCACTAGGAGACCATAATTCTAAACCTCAAGAAGTGGCTAAGGGGTCTGCCTTTTAGGCAAATCCAGACTCCCTAGCAATCCAGGCACATCTCACACCTCCAACAAGCAACGTCAGACTGCACAGGTGTGGTGAAGACGCACAGGACACTATGAAAATACATGGCATGGGCACATCAGCCATGCTTAAGGAAAACAGCTGACAAATCCAAACAAGAGAACATTACCCAAAATACCTCTCCTTGTCTGAGAAACTGTCAGCTTCATGTCCAAAAAAAAAAATGACAACTAGAAAGAGTGTGGCATCCTGAACAGGCCCTGGAAAAGCAAAAGACACTAGGGAAAACCAGGAAATGGAAATAAAAGTGTGGAATGCATTCTATAAGGAGCTGGTGACAAAGGAACCGGCATGGGTAATAAGAAAACCAGACACAGGATACACAGAACTCTCCCTAATATTCTCACAACTCCTCTCTAACTCTCAAACGTTCTAAAACTAAAGTAATATGTTTTGTTTTAAAGCTGACCCCAAAGATTTGACTTCAACACCTGGGAGGCTGGAGTTCTCTTTTCTGAGGCAGGAGACTCAGGGAGAAGATCTCTAGCTCTATTTCATATATGGGAGACTAGAGCCCCAGCAGATCTTCCAGGGGAGACCTCTTCTAAGGCAGAGCTAAGAAGAGATCTGAAGCCAGGAATCAATGCAGGACTTGGAAACTGGAGCTAGCAAAGGAAGGGGGGATAAGAATCGGTATCAGAAAGAGAAAGGGACCCTCCAGATGCAGCTCACTGATGGAGCACTTGTACAGGAGAGGACAAGAGAGGGAAGGGGAATGAGGTGGGGGATGGGGATGGAAAAGGAAGAAGGCCAAACCCACAGAAGCATAGTGGAGAATGGTGGCTGCCAGGATTGGGGCTTATTGGGAAATGCTGGCCTAAGAATATAAACTTCCAGTTGTCAGAAGAATGAGCTCTGAGAAATCAATGTACACCCTGCTCTGCTTGTGCCAGTTAACAATATTGCTATAATTTGAAATATGCTTAAAGAGTTGCCTCAGGGGTCCTCACCTCCCCCAGAGACATAGCATGTGTGATACACCACATGTGGACTGTTCTATCATTACACAGTGTATGTACCTATCAAGCCATCAAAGGTCAGCCTTTCATGTATACAATCTTTATCAATTAATTATAAATCACAAAGCTATTGTACCTTTTAAAATAATCAGTGTCATTCAGGTGATCTATTCTTGTCATCTTTATGATCCCTTATTCAGAAATTTAAAAAGACAGCATCTCTTAGCCAGGCATGGCACCACATGCCTTTAATCCTAACACTCGGGAGGCCAAGGCAGGCGGATTTCTGTGAGTTCAAGGCCAGCTTGGTCTACATAGTGAGCTCCAGGCCAGCTGGGACTAAATGGAGACCCTGTCTCAAAAAGACAAAAAAGAAGGCAGGGTTGGGGGTGGGGGGGATCTCAGCCAGGCATGGTGTCACACAATCCCAATACTTGGGAGGCTAGCTTGATCTACCCAGGGCTGCACAGTGAGACCGTGTCTCAAAAAACCAGATATCTTCTTGAAATAAAATATAAGGCTAAGTTATTTAATGAAATCTCTTTGGTTCTCTTTTGGGGGGTGGGGGGAAGGCTTAGTCTAAATTCTAGGTAATGGGGCTGACAAGATGGCTCTGTGGTCCAGAGCAGTAGCTACTGTTGCAGAGGACCCAGGTTCAATTCCCAGTGCCCACATGGCAGCTAACAACCATCTACAACTCCAGTTCCAGGAGATCTAGGCTCTCTCCTGACTTCAACAGGTATTAGATGACATGGGTATACTTAAGTTCATCCAAGCAATCATAGACATAAAACAAAAATAATAAATACTGGGGGCTGGAGAGATGGCTCAGCAGTTAAGAGCACTGGCTGTTCTTACAGAGGACCCAGGTTTGGTTCCCAGAACACAGATAGTAGCTGACAACAATCCTAACTCCAGTTCCAGGAGCATATCTGATGCCTTCTTTTGACCTCTGTGGGAACTGCACAACATAGGTGCACTTACATACATGTAGGCAGTACTTCATACACATAAAATAAAAATAATAAATATTTTAAAATAAAATATTTTTTAAAATAAGGGCTGTGGCCGGGCGTGGTGGCACACGCCTTTAATCCTAGCACTTGGGAGGCAGAGGCAGAGGGATCTTTGTGAGTTCAAGGCCAGCCTGCTCTACAGAGCAAGTTCCAGGACAGCTGGGGCTACAGGAAGACCCTGTCTCAAAAAGACCAAAAAAGAAAAGGGGCTGTGGATAGCCTGTGTAATTTTGTGACTCTCTTGACCTACCTGGCCAACAACTCAAAGGGAGGTCTAGCACTGTTTTTTGTTATGTATCCTTCAGCTATAGACATGGACTCATGTAGAGATATTATCTCTCCTCTCTAACCCTCCCTTCATGCCCTCCCTAAAGCATCCCCATTTTCCTTATTTCTCCCCTGATAATTCCTGTTTCCTATGGTCCCTCTCTTGAGCTGCTTCTTTCCCTTTATCCCATAGTTCCTTGTCTAACCCTCCCTCTTCTCCCCATCCCATTTAAATAAATGAATAAATCCTAAGTAATATACACATTTAATGGTTACAAACAAAAAGCATAGAGGCAAGCTCCGAGAAGACTCCACTCTGAAATACCAAGAGGAGGAGAACATGGAAGAGGACTAGCATGTGGGCAACAGGGGTGCCCATCACCCCAGAAGCTGGGGAGGCAAGGTCAGTGTGGTTATGGCTGACAGTACAAAGCAAACACTGAAAAATACACCTGTATTTAGCTTTTTTGTTATTGCAGTTGTTTAAAACAAGGTCTTGTTACACAGCCCAGGCTAGCCTAAAACTCATGGCAATCTTCCCACCGCAGTTTCTGGAGTGCTTGGGGTGACGGGCATAAAGCACATACCTGACTTATTTTACCAACTTTGAGATCACTAGTAATCCAAGAAAGAAAGAAGGTTCTACAGAATAATGGAAATTAAACTCAACTGAAATTATTGAATACCAAGTGTAAAATGAAGGTGGGGAACCTGAAGAAGCCTGGCTCTCATATTTGCCTACCATGTGCACAGGACCATTATTCAAACTATACAGAGGCAGAATCAACACAAGTGTCCATCAATGGGTAAACATTCAATAAAAGGTGATCTATACATAATCTATTATTCAACCTTAAAAAGGAAGAGAATGCCGGCGCATGCTGTGACACAACAACACTAAGTGCAATGGCCCATTCACACGCAAAGGCCAAGCACTGTCTCGCTCCCTTTTATGAGGTCTCTGGGACACCAAATTCATAGATGGCAGGATGGAGGTTTGTAGGGACAGGGGTGGGTGCATAAGGAGTCTAGGAGAGCTTCAGCTTAGAAAGATAAAGTTCTGAAGATGAGTGGCAGTGATGGCTGCACAACTCAATGGACTTTTCACTGTATTTTTTTGTTGTTGTTGTTATTGTTGTTGTTTTTGGTCTTTTTGAGACGGGGTCTCCCTGTAGCCCCAGCTGTCCTGGAATTCACTCTGTAAACCAGGCTGGCCTTGAACTCACAAAGATCCGCCTACCTCTGCCTCCCAAGTGCTAGGGTCAAACGCGTGCACCACCACGCCCAGCTACACTACTGTATTTGTAAAAAGAGATAGCCAAGTGTGGTGGAGCATGCCTTTAATCCCAGCACTCAGGAGGCAGAGGCAGGCAGATCTCTGTGAGTTCAAGGCCAGCCTGGTCTACAGAGCAAGCTCCAGGCCAGCTGAGACTAAAGGGAGACCCCCTGTCTCAAAAAGACAAAAAGAAAAAAAAAAAGAGAGAGAAAGAAACTTATTCCAAGTATTAAATCAATTATCAAGCTATCATGACTGTCAATTTAAAGAATTTAAGGAGCACCCTGGAGCACAGAAAGGCCTCCCCACCACTTCTCTAGCACTGCTGCACAGGGCAAGGCAAACATATCTGGGTGCCAACCCCCCCCCCCCAAATCCTGAAAGGGGAACTAGGGTAGTCAGACCAGACCAGACCAAGGACACTCCTATAGCCACTGCAGCAAGTACTGCCAACATGTGAGAAAGACTAAGAAGTAATGGGTGAAGAAATAAAGGCAGGGTCATTCCAGTTCCATTTTCAGGAGCAAGAAGACCTGCTTTATGTTTCTTCAGCATATAATTTCTAAAGATTACATGAGCTGAATTCACTGAAACTCATACCAGAATCCATTCAAACAGATAATTACCTACTATAAACCCACATGCTGTTTTGATAGATATTTAAGCAGAGAAGGCTAGTAATTTCCTCTATAAAATCAGAATGAGAAAAAAGGTCACGTGTAAGGATAGGAAACTGTAAAAGGGACATAAGAAAGAGTAAACAGACCACTGAAGACAGCCCAGAGAGAGCTCGTGACTGTTGCAGGTAGCTCAAGGCCAGCGGCAAATGAGCAGCTCTTCAGAATAAGTAGCAATTTGGGAACAAAATCAAACTGGAACTCTACCTCACCCTGTGCATTGGGGTTTAAATGTTTAGTTATACCAAACAACTAAGGTTACAATTAATATAAAAAAAAAAGTTAAGAAACTCCAGAGAGATCACCTAATTGATACAAGGAAGACTTTTCTATCCTGGCTGGCTGCCGAGGCCAGAATCAGCACTGGCCACGTGCACTGGGAGTGGGGCTGGCACCCAACAAGTTAAGGTGACCGACAGCGAGGTATAGGTACTTAAGAAAAACTGCACATACATCCTCAAGAAAAACACTTTTAGCAGGGAGGAAAAAGGGACAAAGAATCAACCGTAAAATAAAGAATAAAAGAACTGATGACAATTTTTAAAAGTAACATCACAAAAGTTAGATTAGTGGTCAAAACATGCTAAATCACAGGAATATATGAAGAAATGAAATTTAAAGGAAACACAGAGCCAGGCATAGCTGTGCACACTTACAGTGCTAGCACCGGAGAGGCTGAGGCAGGAGGTGTAGCTGCGCACACTTACAGTGCTAGCACCGGAGAGGCTGAGGCAGGAGGTGTAGCTGCGCACACTTACAGTGCTAGCACTGGAGAGGCTGAGGCAGTAGGGTTTTTCAGCTTGAGATACACAGCAGGACCCGGTCTCCAGGAAGCCCAATCTCTCACCCATCGGACTGAAAGCTCAAGATGAAAAGGAATACTTACCGCTGGTAAGAGAACGGACGCTAAGATTGGCCTACTGAGAATTCAAACTGGTACACTTCTAAGATACATGGAGAATGCTCATACTTTGACAAGCACATCTGTCCTGAGAAATTAACTAGAAGTATGCACAAATGTGTGAGCCAGAATGTTAAATAATTGTTTAAAAAAAAAAAAAAGTCTGGCTATATTAAACTTCTACAGCTAAAAATGCAAACCAAAAAATGACTGTAAGAACAGAAAAGAGACTGCTTAAGTTTTCATGGAACACCCTTGCTCTGCAATCACATGTACCAACATGAAAAATACCCGTAAGAATTTGTGTTACTGCAGAGCATGGTGGTGCATGCCTTTAATCCTAGCACTCAGGAGGCAGAGGCAGGTGGATCTCTGGGAGTTTGAGGCCAACCTGGTCTACATAGTGAGTTCTAGGCCTGGTGAAGCTCCAAGGAGACCCTATCTCAAAAAAAAAACCAAAAATAATAATAATAATAAAATAAAAATGAAAGAAAATTTGTGTTATGAAGAGAAAATTGTTAAGAGGTATGCCAGATGCTGTGTGTGTGTGTGCGCGCGCGCGCTATGCAGGAGCACAAACACACAGTCACATAGCTAACATTACACACATACAAGATCTGAGTAGGCATCATTTACACCCATTCACTCTTCAAAAGGTGTTACTATGTATGGTCCAGTATGTCTGAGAATGCCCCACAAATGCTCTGTATCGGCTTTTGCCCTCGGGGTCAATGTATTGGGTTAGGGTGTAGAACCTATGTGACATAGAACCCAATAAGAGGTCCTTAGATCAAGAGGGAATGTGCTCATGGAAGGTATTCTAGCCAGTTCCTGGCCCAGCCAGCTTCTGGCTTCCTATTTGGTGTTATGATTTCCCCTTCTAAGAGTACTCTTGAATCAACTGTTAGATTCTTGACAGAGGCTGAGCCAATGAGTGAGCCACCTGATCTTAGACTATGAGCCTCCAAAACTGTAAGCTAAATAAACCTCCTCACAAGGTTCTAGCCTTGGACATTTTTATTATAACAACAAAAGTCAGATTGGCACATTCATAAATCAAGCTATCAATAAGGGCTATCTTCTAGGATGTACAACTGTAGAAGAAAGTCTCAACTTTTAACTACTACATTCCTATGCTAAGTATTTTAATGACAACTTATCATTACTTTTAATTCAATGCATAGTCAAGTATTTTTATAAAAGTAAAAACAATTTTCATTAAGAAGGGACAGACCAAAAAGACCAAAAAAAAAAATGAGTTCAAGGCCAGCCTGGTCTACAGAGTGAATTCCAGGCCAGCTAGGGCTACAGGGAGACCTTGATTCAAAAAGACCACAAAAAAAAAGGGGGGGACAGACAACCTGGGGCAATAAGGACATGCCAACTTCAATCCCTTCTACGCAGCATGAGGAATCTCTCAAACATAAGGTCCCTTTCGGTTATAATTCAATGTCTTAAACATACACATCGAAGTCTTCCAAGTAGGAGACTAGAGAGAAGCCTGCATGAGCAGCTAGGAGGCAGATGGTGCCAAGCTACAGCAAAGTCATGTGGTACTGAGATGCCCACATGAAAAGCGTCAGCAGAGGACAATCTTCCTTATTGCTTACCTAGTTAGAAGGATTGCCAATATGATTGCCAATATGACTGCCTGCCAATATGATTTCAAAAAGAAAAGATCACGAGATTAAACTTAGCAAAAGCCGATGACGATACTGTGGAAAGTGCCCCACTAACTGACCAAGAGAACAATGCAAGACATACAGCTGTAACAGACAACCATTACAGCGTAAATATGCCTAAACTAGTTTAATTAACTGCCAGGAAATAAGCACAGTGCTAGGTACACACACACACACACACACACACACACACACACACACACTTTAAACAGGATGCTATAAGCAAGAAAGATTATCAAAGACCTTCAATACATAAAACCAGTTTAGTTTTTATTTTTTTTAAGATTTATTTATTTTATGTGTATGAATGTACTGTCTGCATGTAGGTTTGTGCACCTGTGTCGTGCAATGCCACAGAGGTCAGAAGAGAGGGTCAGATTCCCCTGGAACTGGAGTTCTCCTGGATTTGGAGTTACTGATGGTTCTCAGCCGCCATGTGGGTGCTGGGGATCGAACCCGGGTCCTCTGCAAGAGCAGTCAGCGCCTCTTAACCACTAGGCCATCTCTCCAGCCCCAGTTTTGTTTTTAAATCACTGAAGTCACTTTTCCCTTGGATAAGTCCCTTAAGGGTAAGTAAAATCTGGAAATTCATACTGAAGACAGAATAGATGAACCCAATGTAATTCCAAGAATGCAAAGCACAAGTATATAGTGAAATCCTTACAAAGAAAGTATAATTATAGTTTTATAAAATGATCTTACTGATTACTAGTGTGTGTAACATGGTGGAAGAGGGAGACAACTATGGAGTTGGTTTTCACCTCCCACCTCTCTATAAATTCCAGGGATTAACTCAGGTGGCCAGGATTACATGCACATGCTTTTACCCATTGAGATATCTGCCAGCCAGTAGCTGTAATTTGAACTGGGGACATCAGTACTATTGATAACCCTACAATATCTTCATTAACAACTGTCCTCTTTCTCCTCTGTACTCTGTGAGTCCTATCTTCCCATTCTTGGGACCTTACTTAGATCATTAATCTGTTCCCACAGCTATCTATCTTGCACTTAATATAGGCCAAGCCTACTCTAGACTGGAGACAACAATGAGCACAGTCCGCTGCCCAGGTGTGCCTTGCATTCTGGTGGGATCATGTGCATCTTGCTGCCCACCTGCTCAGCACTCACATGCCTCTGGGAACAAGTGCTGTCATTATGTCCACACTTAGCAGGTTACTTCCCAGTTACCTCCCACTTCAGCAGATAAGCCCATAAAGTGACTTTTGTGTTTTGTACATTACAAAGGCTTAGGATACTGCCTACCATACAGAGGATCAAACATTTGCTGAGCCAATGAATGTTCTCTCTTCTCTAGGCTCTCTCTCCCCACAGAAGTTATCACATCTGCCCATCTGAGAGAAAACACAACCTTCTCTGACCATGGCAGCTCCCTGTTCCACAGTTTAATAACTCAAGAACTGTTGTAGTCTGTACTATCACCATTTCCTTACTTCTAGCCTGAAGGAACTGTGAAATAGGGTTCCTATGGCTTTAAAAAATATGCTTGGCGAGTTAAGCTGAACCTTGAACATGTATGCCTCGAGAGCTTTGTCTCATGAGAAAGCTGTTTACACAGGAATGCTTGCTGGGGAGTTATCCCCCTCTAGTGTCTCATGAAACATGTTGCCCTCCTAAGTAGACACAGAATAGAGATAATGTGGCTATGCTCATCTATGTTGCTAAATTGTTATATTCTAGCCACTTTATTGTTCATTCATCTATGAATATTCAGCTGTGACTCTATTGAGTAAGAGGATAAAAACAGTTCTCTGTGCCTTTATCACTTGTGTGTAAATGAAAAAATAAATAAACAAACAAACAAACTGTACTTCAGGTCCATGATAATCCATTCACATTCCATGGCTACCCCCCTGGTGTCCACACTAGCCCTAACTGTAACTAGTTTGGTTTTGTTTGTTCTTCATCTCCAAATCCAAATTCCTTGTATTTTTTTTTTTTTATTGAACAAGTATATTCACCACAAAAGGACAATGAAAAACATGGTACCACATTCCATAAAATGACTGGAGTCAGAAGCCTGGGAGTCCCCTCCCAGCTCAATCCAACCTATCCCCAGGGTTGGCAGATGTCACTTCCAGCTCCCTCCACTTCTTCACATGAGCCAAACTCTCCACCACTGTAAGCCTCCCCACACATTTCACAGAGCTATCATCATTCATACAACAAAACATGACTTTTAGAGGCTGCCCATCTAAACCAGAGCCTCCTACCTGGTAGCAGCCTGGGCTTTTCCTTCCTATCCCTTTAGATGACTTTCTAAACATATGTCTAGTCTTAGGATTACCGACCTCGATCACTATTACATATATCTCCAAAGAGCAGAATATTGCTGGTCAAATTCCTGGCTGCCCTGTTTTACCAGACCTTCTACTCTATAAAGGCAAACTGAGTATATGCTTTGTCCATTCTTAGGTATCTAGTTTTAAAGATTTTAAATCTGGGGCTAGAGAGATGACTCAGCAGCTAAGAGCACTGGCTGCTCTTGCAGAGCACCAGGGTTCAAATCCCAGCACCAACATGATGGCTAACAACCATCCATAACTCCATGTCTAGGGGAATCCAACGCCCTCTTCTGTCCTTGGGCAGTGCACAACACGGGAGCACTTACACATATGCAGACAATATACTCATACACATAAAACTAAATAAAAAAATTTGTTTCATTTTTTAGTCTTCAATGAATTCTGCTTAACCAGAAACGTGCAGTTATGGGGCTGGAGAGATGGCCTAGTGGTTAAGAACGCCGACCGCTCTTGCAGAGGACCTGGGTTCTATCCCCAGCACCCACATGGCGGCTGAGAACCGTCTGAAACTCCAATTCCAGGAGAACTCCAGTTCCAGGGGAATCCGACACCCTCTTCTGAACTCCACGGCACTGCACGACACGGCTGCACAAACTTGCATGCAGACAGTACATTTATACACATACAAAAATAAGTAAAATAAAATAAAAAAAAAAGAAATGTGCAGTTATTTGTTGCATACTAAGGATAATATAACAAGTGTGTATTTTATATGTATATAAAATACTGTATACATAATGGGACTGGGGATGTCACTCAGTGGTACAGCACTTGCCTAGTCCAAGACATGAGGTTTTCTATCCTTAGCACGATGAGACAGGGACAGAGATAGGAAGAATAAGCTTCTGTCAAATGTGTGGCAAATACATCTGTCAGCTACATTTTAATCTTGTGAACTTTTCAGCACGTCGAAAAGCTGAATTTACATGCAGTCAAATTGGTCAGCCTTTCCTTTCTGATTTTGGTGTCATAGGATAGCCTTTACCATTTGAACACTATATAAGTAAGGACCCATTATTTTCTTCTATTTTTTCATTCTAATTTTTACATTTAATTTATTTTGTTTTAAGATATGAGGCAATGGCCTAAACATTTTTAAGGGATGAGCCAATGGTTCTAAACCCATTTAGGTAGACAGTCCTCCTCGAGACAATACTTTAACAAATATTAAATCAAACATGGGTTCTGGAGTCTACCACAAGCATCCCTGCTGCCCTCCTCCCTGCTTCTATGCTGCTCAACTCTGAATGTAGACGTCACTTAAGGAGGGTTTGTCCAAAGGGAGGAACCCACTCCCCTTCAAGGCTAAATTTAGGCGTTTTCAGGACTTGGAGAGGCAGGATGATCAACAAATTGTCAACTACCACAGTATTCCACAGCACTGGAAGGGCACCTCACAAGACTCCAAGTGCCCTAATGTGAAGGGATAACTCCATCTTTCCACTCTAACCAGTCCTTTCTCTTGAATCATTCTCTCCTGTAGTCACTTGGGATTCCAGGAACAGGTCTGATCAGTTTAAACCACCTCCCAGAGAGGAGCAGCTCTCTAACCAAGGCTCCACCTGGCCTACCAGTCCAGCTGACCACCACTGCTTAACTAAGCATGGTTCTTGCTCCTGCTTCTCTTCCTTCCCTGTTAAAGGTCTTATCAGTGCCCCAAAGTCAAGGCTGAGGGTGCTCAGGCCTCCTCGCCTTCCCCAAATGGCTATACTCAATATTCCTTTACTGCTTCTCACAGTTACTTTTTCTGCTGGTCTGCTGAGACCCTCCTGCCTAGAACTCCTCTGATTCTGTAACCTCCTCAGTCCTTATCATCAGCTGTTCCACCCCCCACTACCATTTTCCTTCATTTTCTAGCCTCCTCTGGGTTCACCTCTAGAACCTCCTCCTCCTCCCATTCACCTTACTCCTTTAAGAAAACTGCATCAGTATTGTAAGCTGCTTCTGCTTTTCCTTCCACTCCCAGATCTAAATCTACCTGCTTCGGAGGATCTCTGTCTCGATGTTCCACCAGTGCTCCAAGCTTGGTTACACAGGTATGAACTAGCATTCCTGAAACCTGCTGTTTTGTATTTCATCTTCCGTAGTACTTCACTCCATCCAGAATCTCCACAATCTCTTACTCCTTTGCCAGGAAGGGATTTAGAATAAACTACTAAGGCATAAAAAAAAATATTTTAAGCTGAAAGTGTGAGTTTTAAAATTCCTTATCTTCTCAAAAGCAGAGCCTCCCAAAGATCTCGAAATAACCCAATTGTCATAAATTCCTTCCCCAGGAACAACTCAAACCTAAGATAAGAAGACAGTCAAAACACATCCAAACATCGCAAGACTATCACTTCTCCTACCTGTTCTAAAAGCCCCCTCCGTTCTAAAAAGTTGTTTGTTTTCCTATAATGCACTGTCTCCCCTGGACCTATTAATGTAGATCTAACCCCAGACTCTACCTCTTTACAGTCACATTTCTCTGTAAAAGCATCCCTAAAGTAATTGCATAATCATTAGAATCTATTTTCTCTCTTGCTAAACTGTCTTTTGTCAGCTTCGGGACAGAGCCACTGAATTCTAGAAGGTCATGTTAAACCCTACTGACCCTACCTCCCAAGTTAGAGCCTTCTCTGCCCAGAAACAGCTAAATTAACATCTCTAGTTTGGATTCCTCACCCAAGTCCCAGCTTTTCTCCAAACCACTCTCTAAATTGTCCACACAGTAACTGAGTAAGATGAAAATCTGATCATTTACTTATTAAAATCTCTCAATCAATGCCAATTACCTAAGACATAAAATGCAAAGCCAATCCAGCACCAGGCAGTCTCCAGGCTTCTTTGACCTCACTGTGCTCTAACTCCTCAACTGAGCAAGTCAAGCTACTTCTTTCATCCCTCTGTACAAAGTACCTTCAGCCTGGAGTGTTCTTGCTGATGTTGTCTGCCTAGTAAGTTCCTAAACACCTTCAAATTATATCTCTGGTGTCCTCTTTCTTTTTCTTTTTTTTTTAATTTTATGTGTATGAATGTATTGCCTGCATGTATGTAACTGTGCCTGTGTCATATAATGCCTGTGGACATCAAAAGAGGGCGTCAGATCCCCCCTGGAACTGGTGTTATGGAACTCTCCAGCTTGTGTCCCGTTTCTTAAATATTTCACCCTATACAGCTGCAGATATCACCAGTATATCTAGAATTTCCTTGTGCTCCCCAGGATACCATAATGCAACTAAACTTCACATCTATCTTCCCTACACAATCACAGTACATTTTATACACTTCTGAAAAAGGAGATTACTTCTGAGCAAGAATTCATACTGACCGAAAACCTCCTGACCAAACTCCAGTCAGACTCCTGTGAATTCATCTCATGTAAGCTTCAATGTGCATCTGAGTCAGGCCTGCACAGTCCAGTGTTGACATGAATTCTGCTACGTAACAAGCCTTGTCCTCCATCATCACCACCCCCACCCCCATGTGGTATCAGATCACCCAGGTGTGCCTTTGGCACTCAGAATCCCCCTCACCTCTAATGTTTCTTCTTGGTAATTTTCCATCCACACTCTCCCCAGCTCCTGGCCGGTGTCCAAACTTGAGCCCACTCTCCTCTGCTACAAAATCCCACTGCTATGCTCCTCACAGGTAACTAACTCCCTTGCCATTTTAACAAGTGTCTTTAGTTTTCTGTAAGAGTACACTGCACTCAGCTGGGCGTGGTGGTGCACGCCTTTAATCCTAGCACTTGGGACGCAGAGGCAGGTGGATCTTTGTGAGTTCAAAGCCAGCCTGGTCTACAGAGTGAGTTCCAGGACAGCTGGGGCTACAGGGAGACCCTTTCTCAAAAGACAAAAAAAAAAAGAGTACACAGCACTCCAAAACCACCACTGAAACAGTTTAATAGACATGATGCTTAAGAACTAGTTTTGAAAACTTATCAGAAGGTTACTTATTGTGGGGGGAGGGGAATCTGAAAGAAAAAAATACAAGGTAACTTTTGCCTCAAATCAGACAACTTGAAGAATCTCGTTATGCAAAAAATTGTATAACTCTGAAATTTTACAAATAGTTCAGAGGTGCCATAATACTAATGCTTTACTGTCCTGAATTTAAACCATGTAGAAATCTCATTTTTTTTTAAATTATGTTCTATCCCAAATGTAAGCTATAAGGTCTACACACAGCAAACAAAAATTTATAATTGTTGCATACAAATGAGATGAGACATTGGGGTTTGAACTTTCACATCTATTTCTACCTACAGTGCAACTACAGCTGGCCATAAAAGCTGCATAGCTTTATCTAGGCAACTGCTTCCTTATTATGAGAATAAAAAGAACTACAACAAACATTCAAATGACAAGTGGCTCCCTGTAAAGGGGTGGGGGGGGTCAATTTCCAGAAAGCTGTACATGTGAGATGCTCTAATCAAATTATCAGGACAGTTTGATCTGAAATTTTCAATGGATCTGTGATATCTAGTACTGACTCAAAGAAATCTGTTCAAGATTTAAAACATGGGCTGGAGAGATGGCTCAGCAGTTAAGAGCACCAACTGCTCTTGCAGAGGACCTGGGTTCAATTCCTAGCACCCACATGACGGCTAAGAACTGTCTTTAACTCCAGTTCCAGAGGAATACAATGCCCTCTTCTGACCTCCTTAATGTTGCAGGACACAGGTGCACCAACCTACATGCAGACAGTACATTCATACGCATAAAAAATAATAATAAATAATAAATAAAAATAAAAAAGTTTTTAGCTGGGCATAGTGGCCCGCACCTTTCATCCTAGCACTTGGGAGGCAGAGGCAGGTGGATATGTGAGTTCAAAGCCAGCCTGGTCTACAGAGAAAGCTCCAGGCCAGCTGGCACTAAAAGGAGACCCTGTCTCAAAAATACCAGAAAAAAAAAAAGATTTAAAACACATGTAAAGCAACATCACTAAACTATTTCTAAAACTTATTCTCCAAAGTTGCTTCCTTCTTGCTTTCAAAAAAGAATAAAACAGAACAAAACAGAACAAAAAACACCAGTGGCTTGAGTAACAAGAACAACCTGGTAAGAAGTCGTTACCACACTGAAGTCCACACCTCAAAACAAAGCACCTAAGTCACCCATGTTAGCATGTTCTAGCCCTTAGAAAGCTAGAAATGACAAATTTCCTGATCTCGTTGTCTGCCACCACTGGACTGCAAATTTGTCTTTTCTATGTGCCTGTATTTACAGTACAGTTCAGTAATAAAGCAAACACCGTGGAATCCCATCTCTATTCAAGGAGCTGTTTTAACCCCCAAAGAGTCTTCCTATGCCAAAGGCAAAAACTATCCTGACTTTTGTGCTGTTTCCTTGCTTTTTTATTTTTTATTTTTTTTTGAGACAGGGTCTCCCTTTAGTCCCAGCTGGCCTGGAGCTCACTCTGCAGACCAGGCTGGCAGTGAGCTCACAGAGATCCCCCTGCCTCTGCAGTGCCGGGATTAAAGGTGTGTGTCACCACACCCTTGCTTTTCTTTTAAGAGTTTTTCCTCTACATCATTTCTGTTTAATGGCAGCTTTACTGGGATGTAATTCATATACCTTAAGCTCTGCCCACTTAAGGAGTATTTTTAGTATACCCAAAAAGTTCCACAACCGTTGTAACAGATTTTAACTCAAAGACCTAGGAAATCTAGGATTCCCTTGCCTGGATTTGCCCAAGACTTAAAAGATGGCCATGAAACACCCACTGTGTTCCAAAACCAGAGCAGCTAGCAGTGCTGACACCCAGAAATGAAGGGGAAATAGGGCGTGCTTTTTAGAGAGGTGGGGATAGGCCCTTTCAGCCTGTTTACAGTGTCTTCTTTCACAAGCTTTTCTCCTTGGCTGCTGGCCCTGCCAATCAACAGAAGTCCCCTAGCTCCCACCAGATGCTCAGGACCAAACTTAAGAAAATGGTAGCTACTTTTCATCAGCTTTTCCAGCAGATTGCTGGTATGGCCCATGCTGGTAGCTGCTCATGCCTTGGCCTTTACAGGTGCTTCGGGAAAGATGGCAGGATGAAATTTCCCGAGTCTCTGCTGTATTCTCTTGGACTCCCGTTTCCAGTTTCTCCTGGGGCTGGCTAGCATCTTACTGCCATGAAAAGACTCTTTTTTTTTTTTTTTTTGGCCTTTTTGAGACAGGGTCTCCCTGTAGCCCCAGCTGTCCTGGAACTCACTCTGTAGACCTGGCCTTGAACTCAAAAAGATCCACCTGCCTCAGCCTCCCAAGTGCTAAGATTAAAAGTGTGTGCCACCACACCCGGCAAAGTTATTCTGCGAGCGCTCACAGTGCGTCTGCTTCCCCAGTGAGCCCTGACTGACAGCAGTACTCACATGACCCTAAATGGTAGCTTGGCACTGACCTTCTGAATCCGATAACTGCATTTGGTGAGACTTCCTTTTTTTTGTGTGTGTGCACCCATGTCGTGCAATGCCCCGGAGGTCAGAAGAGGGTGCCGGATTCCCCTGGAACTGGAGTTACAGACAGTTCTCAGCCGCCATCTGGGTGCTGGGGACCAAACCCAAGTCCTCTGCAAGAGCAGTCGGTGCTCTTAACTGCTATGCCATCTCTCCAGCCCCAACATGTCTGTTTGTTAAAGTGATTCACTTTTTCCTTTTATTGAGCCCTGGAGAATTTCATACACTGTATTCTGACCACACTTGCTCTCCACCTCCTCCCATCAGTTGTCCTATATTATTTTTTAAGATCTATCAAGTCTTATCTGTGTTCTCCACACACTTCTTGGTGGGTGCATCCCCTGGGCTGTGGTAACCTACACAGCATCACACCCTTACTAAAAGCTGACTCTCCCTCCCCCAGCAGCTATCAACTGCCAAGAGTTCCTCTACTAGCATGGGGGTTTCCTGCCCTCCTCCCCAGTGCATGCTGCAATTCTGTCTGCTTGGGCTTATACATGCTGTCACAGGCATTGTGGGTTCATGTGTGCAGCTCTCTGTTGTGTACATTAAACATGGTTTCCTTGAATTCATCTACCACCTCTGGCTCTTGCGCTCTTTCTGCCCTGTCTTCCGTAACAATCCCTGAGCCTTAAGAAGAGAAGGTGTGTTAAAATAAAAAAAGAAGAAGAGAAGGTGTGGTTTGGTGTACCATTTATGGCTGGTGACTCATTTCCTGAATGAAGCAATAGTCCGCTCATTTTCATGGCTTTACACCTTAACATTATACAAGCATTCCATAATCAATTTTATGTGCTGTTGAGCATTCAGGATGCTTCCAGTTTGTGGAAACTTGGAATGATAAGGCTCCTCAGAGTGTCTCTCTACTTGTCTTTTGATACACATGCATACAGTGCTGGACTACTAAGGTCCATAGTACATATCACCCACTGACAGATAATCCTAGTTCTCACAATGGTTACACTCATGCAAACATTCATTGCTCTGCTCCTTGCCAACACCTGATGTTATCTTTTTCAGTGTAGTCATTTTAATATATGAAAACTTTGCTGTGGTTCTACTCTGCCTTTCTGTGCTGACCCTGGAGGCTCAGCGAAGCTCACTGACATCTGTGAAGGGCTGTTTCACTCTCTTGTCCACTTTTCTAGT
The DNA here is from genome assembly GCA_009823505.1 of Rhizomys pruinosus. Taxonomy (NCBI): domain Eukaryota; kingdom Metazoa; phylum Chordata; class Mammalia; order Rodentia; family Spalacidae; genus Rhizomys; species Rhizomys pruinosus. The sequence goes on along the minus strand of VZQC01012024.1, from coordinate 1,803,274 downwards.
AATGTCTTATCTTCTTCCTGACTTACAGAAGTTCTTAACATACTCTGAACCTTGGCTGAGGAGGTATTGGTCAGGTGAGTCAGATGTGGAGGGGAGGAGCTGGTACTGAAGAGTGAGCAAGGAGAATAATTTAACACAATGGACTCTAGCGAGAACAGAAGGTGGAAAGGGGGTTACCAAGAGAGAAGCAGGTATAATGTCAATTAAGACTGACTGAAAAATTGTGTATGAAACACATAAAAATTTCAATTGAAAAAATACTCTTGAGTGGGGCGTGGTGGTGCATGCCTTTAATTCCAGCGCTCAGGAGGCAGAGCCAGGTGGATCTCTGTGAGTTCAAGGCCAGCCTGGTCTTCAGAGCGAGTTCCAAGACAGCTGGAGCAACAGGGAGACCCTGTCTCAAAAAGACCCCCCCCCAAAAAAAAACCCAAATCCGTATATAGGCCCATGGTGGCCGATCTCACTCTATAACTTAACTTTTCATTCACTCAAAGGTCTTTTGGTGCCTTTTGGTGCGTGGTGGTACACATCTGTAGTCCCAGCACTCAGGAGGCAGAGGCAGGCGGATCTCTGTGAGTTCATAGTGGAAGAAATGTAAAGAAACACAATTGGCATCAATTTAAGAAAACACAAACAGAGCCAGGCATGGTGGTGCACGCCTTTAATCCCAGCACTTGGGAGGCAGAGAAAGGCGGATCTCTGTGAGTTCAAGGCCAGCCTGGTCTACAGAGTGAGTTCCAGGACAGTTGGGACTCTAGGGAGACCCTGTCTCAAACACACACACACACACACACACACACACACACACAAAGAAACCACAAACAGGTAACTCAATGGAAAAGAACACTATTAGGCAAAAATAAGGCAGTAAAAACCATAAATATGGGTGTTTCAAAAACAACTATTTTGGAAAGATAGAAAGTAAAGTAAGATTAACCATCATAGCATCTCTATGAAAATCTGAAAGCCTGTGCTAAATGTGTCCCTGTCAGGTGCTCAACGTCAGAAGGGAAAGTTCAATAGAAGAAGTCCAACCACAGACACTGAGGATGGTTCAAAGCACCCTCACGTGAACATGCCTATCCTTAGGGGAGCAGCTGCAAGGCAGAGGAGCCAGAGCCTCTGGGCCTGCCTACATCCAAGTGGGCTGCTGTCCTGGTCCCTTTTCTGCATCCCTCCCTAACTAAGCTAACAATGTAAGTGACTAACTACTGAGATTTCTCAGAAACTGATGATGCTGTGACATGCAGTACCCTTCCAAAGTGGACGGTCACTGTCAGAAACACTCACTGCCATAGTGTTTAGGACAGAAACAGCCAAGTGAGAAAGGGGGCCATGGGCAGAAAAAGGACAAAAAAATAATGTCCACATGTTAAGACACTTTACCACATTAGCCTGAAACATTCAAGACGGGAAAAAGTATAAAGACCACTGGAGGCCGGGCGTGGTGGCGCACGCCTTTAATCCTAGCACTTGGGAGGCGGAGGCAGGCGGATCTTTGTGAGTTCAAGGCCAGCCTGGTCTACAGAGTGAGTTCCAGGACAGCTGGGGCTACAGGGAGACCCCGTCGCAAAAATACCAAAAAAAAAAAAAAAAAAAAAAAAGACCACTGGAGCCAGGTGTGGTGGTGTACACCTTTAATCCTAGTGCTCAGGAGGCAGAGGCAGACAGATCTCTGTGAGTTCAAGTCCAGGTCTATATAGTGAGTTTCATGCCAGCTAGGGCTAACAAGGACATCATGTCTCAAAAAGACCCCCTCCCCCTGACAAAAAAGGATGACCTTTGCCCCCAACAAATACCAAGTTTTACTTTATGTGTGTGTGTAAATAGCTGCATGAGTTTATGTGCACCCTGTGCAAGGTGCCTTCAAAGGCTGTAAGAGGGTGTGGGAGTCCCTGGAACTGCAGTTGCAGGTGGTTGTGAGCAACCCAGTGTGGATGCTGGGAACCAAACCCAGGTCCTCTGCAACAGCAATAAGGGGCTGCTGAATTATCTCACCAACCTCTGCTTGACAGTTTGAACCTGAATTCAGAAGTGCCAGTCAATTCAGAGGCAATCATTCTGTCTACTAGTACTACCAACATTCCCCTCCAGATTTCCTTCTGCTTACTTTTAACCACAATCTGTCTAATTACAATAAGGACAACTTCTGAAACATTAAAGCAGTGGTTCTCAAGCCTCACTATACTTCAGAATCTCCTAGAGAGTTTATTTATTTACTCATTTTTTTCTTTTTTCTTTCCCAAGTGATCAGCAAGAGTATTCTCTTCGTTTCAGATCAGTCCCAAAAGATGACTGCCATCATTTCACATACTTACACTTATTTTTATGTATGTATATAAGTGTTATGCCTGAATGTGTGTAAGTACACCTGTGTAGTGTGGTGCCTGCCAAGGACATAAGAGGGCATCAGATCCCCTAGAACTGGGAATTATAGATGGTTGTTAGCTACCATGTAGGTGTTGGGATTTGAACCCAGGCCTTCTGTAAGAACAGCCAGTGCTCTTAACCTGAGCACTGAGTATCTCGCCAGCCTTCCCAAAGTTTTTTTTTTTTTATTAATTTTTTTTATTTATTTCTGTATGTGTATGAATGTACTGTCTGCATGCAAGTCTGTGCACCCGTGTCGTGCAACGCCGCGGAGTTCAGAAGAGGGTCTTGGATTCCCCTGGAACTAGAGTTCTCCTGGAATTGGAGCTTCAGACGGTTCTCAGCCGCCATGTGGGTGCTGGGGACTGAACCCGGGTCCTCTGCAAGAGCGGTCGGCGCTCTTAACCGCTAGGCGATCTCTCCAGCCCCTTCCCAGAGTTTTTTAATACATGTTATGCGTACATGTATGTAAGTGCACCTATGTTGGGCAGTACCCACAGGGGCCAGAAGAGGGAGTCGGACCCACAGGAATTGGAGCTATAGATGGTTGTTAGCCACCATGTGGGTGCTGGAATTCAAACCTGGGTCTTCTGTGAGAACATCCAGTGCTCTTAACTGCTGAGCCATCTCTCTAGCCCCTCATCCTAGAGAGTTAAAAACAACAACACCCCGAGGACTCCAACCTAACAGGTCTGGGGTAGGGCTGTTCAAGAGGTAAATCCATTATCTAACCAGGACTAAGCACCAACCAACATAGACAGAGCAGGAAGAGGCTGGTTTCTCAAAGCTGCTTGGGAAAGGCATGTTTGCCACTGAGGACCAGCACAGCAAACATCCAACGGCCTTTGAGAGGCTGCCTCCTCACATGTTGACAACAGCTAGCCCAGGAAACAGATGTTCTACACCAACTTCTTCTACTTGTCTAGTTAACAGTTTCTCAGCTAGTTATGCTAACTTTGCTTCTATCAACCCAGAGTTTCAAGGGCTGACTTTGCAAGTTGCCACCAGAGGTGGGGAGAAACATCACTTCAATCAGAATCTCTCATGTCTGTCAAGTTCTATACAGCTTGGTTTTCCCTAAGACGTTTGAAAATGGTTCAAAAGTCATTTAAAAGTGTTTGTGATAGGAGTTGTTGTTGTTTGCTTTTTATGGTTTTCTGAGATAGGGTCTCACTCTGTAGCCCAGGCTAGCCTGAAACCCATGGCAATCCTGCCTCATTCTCCCAAGTGCTGGTACTGCAGGTATGAACCACAACATGTAGCTCAAAATTTCTTTTTTTTACAAATTGCCAAATGTTCATCTCTGTGAAGACCTAAAAGAAAAGCATGGCTAAAGAAATAAACAGGCACAGGAGGAAGGACCTGTGTGAGACAGACACAGGCCAGAGGAGCCAGCCAAGCTGACCAGGTATTTGTCACATTGACAGTGTTTTAGGTCATATCCAAAATACAGTGAAAACACACTACAGAGTATTAAGAGGAGTCTAACACTGATTCACATTTACTGTTTTTAAGAGAACCGGGTGCAGGAAGAGAAGGTTAAAGAGATGGCTCAGCAGTTAAGAGCTCATAGGGCTCTTGAAGAGGACTGGAATCCAATTCCCAGCATTTACAACCTATAACTACAGCTCCAGGGGATTTAACACCTTGGACTCCTCAGGCACTGCTTCCCGCACACATATCCCACCCACAGAGACACACTCATACAAATTTTTAAAAATAAAAACATCAGGCACAGTGGTATATGCCTTTAGTCCCAACACTTGGGAGGTCTCTGAGTTTGAGGCCAGCCTAGTCTGCATAGGTTCCAGGCAGGGGTGCACAGTGAGACCCTGTCTCAGGAAAAAGAAAAAAAAAATGAAAAAAAAAAAAAAACAAAAAAAAAAAAGAACAAATTTGAATTAAAATAATGCTGTCTGGGACTGGCACACGACTTTAACCATCACTTGGAGGCAGAGGCAGGCAGATCTCTTGAGTCCAAAAACCAGAAACATCAAAACAATATAAATAAATAAATAAATAAATAAATAAATAAATAAAATAAATAAATAAATAAACAAGCACAGCTAGCTAGCTAGCTCACTCTTGGGAGGGAGGGAGGGAGGAGAGGAGGAAGGGAGGAAGGGAGGAAGGAGGAAGGGAGGAAAGGAGCGAAGCGAGAAGCGAGAGAACGCGAAGCGGAGAGGCGAGGAAGCGAGCGGGAAGCGAGGGACGAGCGGAAGGAGAGCAAGCTCGCTCTTCTGGCAACTCTAAGGCCCCCACCCATGCCCTCAGGTGTCTTAATTTTCTTCCTAAGCATCTCTTTCTCTTTTAACCCTCGTGCCTTTTAGTTTTTTTCCTTTCTCTTTGGTATTTTTTGAGGCAGGGTCTCCCTGTTTAATACCAGCTGCGCCTGGAGCTCGCTCTGTAGAACAGACTGGCCTTGAACCTCACCAAGATCCACCCACCTCCACCTGGGATTTAAAGGCCACGCCACCACGCTCGGCTACCCTTGTGCTTTTAAAAAGCTATAATTAAAAATGTTTCTAAAACAATGTATCTGACTGCTGTGGTAAGAATGAAATGGGGGGGGGTCTAGAACACAAGGCTCTAGAGCTCAGGGAATGGTAGAGATGACAGAGGGGGCCATGAATGAGGTGACAGCAGTGCCCTCACTCCACTGACTACCAGCTGAGACCAAGTATTCTGGTAAACTGGAAGCACAGGAAGCAACGTCAGCAATTTAGGCAGTACCTGTAACTTTGAAATCCGAGCCCTTGTCTTGAAGTATCACTCAGATTGAGCAGCTACAGACCCACCACTAGATGCTGATATTTAAGAAACATTTAAGAAGTGTGTAAAAAATAAAATAAAATAAAAAATTAATTAATTAAAATCATAAATAAATTTAAGATAAAAATTAAAAAATTAAAATAAAAATAAAATAAAATAAAATTTAAAAAATAAAAACCAACACACAACAACAAAAAAAAAAAGAAGTGTATATGCGTGGGCAGACAGATATAGATGGGTGTAGCTTAGAATGGAATGCCCTGTACAGGTCAATCTAGTTATAGTGCTCAAGTCCACATTTACATACATAACATCACAAATCTGTGTCTTATAGTTTGATAACAGTATTTCAGTCTAGTTGATATCCTCGCATGGTTTAAGACGTTGAGTTTGAGGAAAAGCCACAAACTCTAGCCACTTAAGAGACTGCAAAAGCGCCCAGGCACAAAGATACCTCCTGACAAAGAAAAGGAGGGTGACTGGGGAAGACTGAAGCTCCACCTACCTTTGGAAGATAAAAGCATTCCCCGCCCAGCAGGCAGCACCCTGGCCCTCATGTGGAAATGTTGGAACCTGTACCCTTTAAAAAGAATGGTCTAAGCCGGGCGTGGTGGCGCACGCCTTTTAATCCTAGCACTCGGGAGGCAGAGGCAGGTGGATCTTTGTGAGTTCAAGGCCAGCCTGGTCTACAGAGTGAGTTCCAGGACAGCTGGGGCTACAGGGAGACCCTGTCTCGAAAAGACCAAAAAAAAAAAAAAAGAATGGTCTACTGGGGCTGGAGAGATAGCCTAGCGGTTAAGACCACCGACTGCTCTTGCAGAGGACCCAGGCTCGTTCCCCAGCACCCACATGGCGGCTAAGAACCCTCTGTAACTCCAATTCCAGGAGAACTCCAGTTCCAGGGGAATCCGACACCCTCTTCTGACCTCCGCTGCATTGCACAACACGTGTGTGCAGACCTGCATGCAGACAGTACATTCATACACATACAGAAATAAATAAAATTAAAAAAAAAACTTGTTCTGAAAAAGATAATTTTTTAAAATAAAAAAATAAAAAATAAAAAAAAAGAATGGTCTACTGGGAGGTAATCAGGTCTTTGAGGATGCTCTCCTTCGAAAGAACTGAGTTCTCAAGGAACCTCAGACACTTTTGAAGACTCTGGAATTAGAGATGGGTAATGAAAAGGGACTTCTTCCTAAGGTGACCAGTGAAAACCCCATAAATCATACAGGTCCAGAGGCTTATTCTCCATGTTCACTTCAGAAGCACCTGTGAAACTGCCCAGACCATCACAGGTATGCATTAAAAGTCACCAAGTACCTGAAGAAACTCCAGGGTGTTAGGTTACCCAATCACTGACCCTGTGTGTAATCCCAGACAGTGGGATTAGACACAGGGTCGGTGCCCAAAGAGTGCTCAACTTTTACTGTATACGCTTTAAAACTGCAGAGAGGAAGGCTAAACTTAAGATTCTACACAGACTCTAGTCATCAAACACATCCAAGGTGAACATCCAGAATGTGCCTCCAGGATTACAGAGCTCAGAGTTGGATGACCCCACATTTGAATTCCCCCATACACTGAGTTGATCCTCACCAAAAAGAACAAACTGTCCCTAAGCCAAAAGAGGCTGCACAGAAAAGATACATCCCAGAAGAAACTAAATGGGAGGAGGAAAAAAACAAACAAAAACAACACCTTACAGCAGAACAAATTCAGAATTCAGGATAAAACAGACACAAATAGAGAGAAGGGGAAGGAAAAAGGAAGAAGATGAAGGTTTAGAGATGGTATCACTAAGGAACAGCAGTCAGCAAACAACTGGCCTGTGAAGCTAGAAGCAGTGCTGGGTAACTGGGTAAAGGAAAGACAACTGACAACAACAGGAGACACTGCTCAGTCCCAGCAGGAAGGCCCAACAATGAGGTAACCGGGTCAAGCAGAATAGACTGCCATGCGTCCTAGAAAAGCACAGATTCAATGCCTTGTCTCCAGGGAGATGACAGCCTTGAAGAAACCAACCCTATGGAAAGCTCCATCTAGAGCACGAGCTCTATATGCACAAACCCATTTGCTTTACCATTGCTTTCTCCGGAGCCTAGGGTCCAACCAATAATAATAAATGTGAATCAATGTCACAAAATAACAAGAAAAACTGAGGTGAACGGCAAGAAATAAGGGGTGAGCAAAAGACCCAAGCCCTGCACAGCACGCAGCACAGTACACCACAGAACAAGCTGTAGCCAGACCACTGTTGCTCCAGCCTCCCTCAGAAGACACTGCTCTGACTTCAGGGCATGGAATGACAGAAGTATCTGATGAAGTTAAGTGTCTCTGATAGGTCCCCTGGAGTGGCTTCTGTTCAGGATCTTGTCTATAGACCCAAAGGCACGCAGAGGAAGCAAGACATGTACCTCTCACTCATTCTCTTTATGTTTCCATCTCAACAAACCATGTCATGTTTTCTCTCTCTACGTCTGTCACTCACATAACCTATTCCAACACAGGGCCCCTTCCTCAGAGACCGCCAGTGCTCCCTCTGTACTAGGTCTCTCATCTCACCCTCTCAGAGCTACCCTGTGCCTTTCCTCCACAACAAAGCTCCCACTGAGCACCAGTACCATCCTAACTCCTCCACCCTCACTTCTTCCACTCTTCATGTCACGCTAACCTGATCCCTGCACTAACACTCCACTGACATGGCTGACCGAGGTCACTAAGAGTATCCAGGTAACCAAATCTAACCCTAATTCATTTTCTTTTTCTTTTTTTAATAGATCTTAATATCTCTTTAGGAAGTTTTTTTTTTTCTTAATGTGTATGAGTGTACTGTTTGCATGTAGGTTGGTGCACCCATGTTGTGCAATGCCACAGAGGTCAGAAGAGGGCATCGGATTCCCCTGGAACTGGAGTTAAAGACGGTTCTCAGCCACCATGTGGGTGCTGGGAATCGAACCCGGGTCCTCTGCAAGAGCAGTCGGCACTCTTAACCGCTGAGCCATCTTTCCAGCCCCCCACCCCCAATTCATTTTCTTTAACTTCCTGTAACCTTTGTTATATCCTGTATCATAGAATACTCCCTCCCAAACTGCCACATCTGATCCCCAGGTCCAGTAAGTATGCTAAATGACAAAATTAACTGAGCTGCAGGTGAACTGAGCTGTAGGTTGCCAATAAAATAACTGACATCAGAGAGATTTTCCCTAGATTACCCAAGTGGCCCCAGCACAGTCAAGCTAGGATATTGCTTGTGGACAGTTCACCTGCCAGCAACTCCCAGCACTGAAAGAAAGGGGAAGCATTGAAAGTGGAAGAACAGACAAAACAGATCAGACCTGGAAACAGAAGTGTGACAACAGCAAGCCAGAGTGGCTCTGGGTGGCCTTTGCTCAGGCTAGTCCCTCTGCCAAGCACTCTTCCCCAGAGCTCAGGCAGATGGCCACCTTTCATTATTTGGATCTCAGTTCTCAGAACACTTTCTGAAGAACTCCTGGGAACAGATCCTCCCACAGTGCTCACACCGCAGTGTCCTAGTCTCTCTTCTTCTCCACATTTTGAAGCTCCTACCTACCTGTTTAGTCAGTACTGTTTGTGAGGCCCAAGAGAACATCAGCATCTCCAATCAGTGCCTGTAAATAGCAGACCCCTCAAAAGACATCACTGAATGTATAAATAACAGCACGATTCAGTCCCCTTTTTGAGTTACTGTTCCTAGCTGGTAAACAGGCCTCTCTAAGAAGCTCCCGGCTTCCTGCCTCATCCTCACTCTCTCCTTAGAGTGCCTCAGGTAACTGAAGGGGTCTAATGTCTGGAGTGAGCATGCCTATCCCATCCCTCTGTCCCTGCAAGGGATCTGCCTGCACACAGGGAGCACACACTGGGATCCTCTTCTCACATCAAGTTCTTCAGGAGTAGCCGCCACGGATTTGATGTTTGTAGTAACTGGTGACTTTACAGCATCAGGCTGTCTATTCAGGGCAACAAGCTATCCATATTGACGGCTTCCTCATTCATTCATCCAATGCTCTTTTTTTTTTTTTTAAGGTTTTTTTTATTATTTTTTATTTTTTATTAATTTTTATTTATTTATGTATGTGTATGAATGTACTGTCTGCATGCAACTCTGTGCATCCGTGTCGTGCAATGCCACGGAGGTCAGAAGAGGGTCTCGGATTCCCCTGGAACTGGAGTTCACCTGGAATTGGAGTTTCAGACGGTTCTCGGCCGCCATGTGGGTGCTGGGGATCGAACCCGGGTCCTCTGTAAGAGCGGTCGGTGCTCTTAACCACTAGGCCATCTCTCCAGCCCCCATCCAATGCTCTTGAGGTGATCAATATCATTTGTGAGCACAGCCAAGACCCCTGTCCACCTAAAACTTCCTAAAGCAAATCCACAGGAGAAAGCTGCAAACTACACAGCACATCAGATGATGGCAGATGGTAATTCTACAACAATTAAGTCTCACTGTCCTCATTTATGAAATAAAAACACAATCACTAAACAGCAGGCTCTCTGAATTGCTTGAAGAATGGATTATTAAAAACTTACTGAAAAATTCAGCCGCCAGCCACTCTGGGAGACAGACGTTCACCTTAGGCCATGGCCAAGATTGTCCACAGCCTGCCAGAGAAGGCCCTGGGGCTGGTGAACGACTGTGACTTACTCGAAGCCTCCACTGGCCACATTCTGGCACTACGCCAGGGTTGAGCTGGTTCCCCCAACCCCTGCTGAGATCCCTACAGCTATTCAGAGCCTGAAAAAAAATAATCCAAAGTGCTAAAACTGGTAGCTTCAAGCTATGCTGAACGGTTTGGTGGGTACTGAAATGTGGGTGAGGTTTTATATCGGAGAGATCATAGGCATGCATGGCATCGTTGGTTATAATGTTTGAAGACCAGTCTTTAGCATCTGATTCTATTTGATTTATTATTTGAATGTTTTTGGACCATGTATGATCAGACTGCTGTCTGAATAAAATGAGATCTGTTGGGGAAAAAAAGCTTACTGGAAAATGTTTCAATATAAAAAATGGTTAATAATAATTAAGCATTTAATAGACCTGCTTCCTAAATAATCAGAGTTAAGAAGCCTAAATTTTACTCAACAGTACAAAAATAAAATTGTAATATTCACATTAACAAGTCTTCTGACACCAGGAAAAGGGGATCTGTCACCACACAGCTTAACAATGTGTAAGATGAGAAGTGATTATACTGGGTTCTCAGTCTTACAAATCCTGCTGTTTCAAGTTACTTTAATGTATTCTTCCTCAGAAATGGGAAGCTGGTGGTATTGTCCTGTCCTTTCAAGTTTTTCTTAACTTTGAAAACGGCAAATACACTGAAATGGTTTTTTGTGGGGTTTTTTTTTTTTGTTCTCAACAAATATTATGCACCCTTTTTGAATAAAAACTGCAGTTAAGAGCAGTTAACTGCTCCTGAAGAGGACCAGGATTTTTCATTGCCAGCACCCACATGGCAGCTAACAACCATCCTAACTCCAGTTCCAGGGGATCCTTTGCCCTCTTCTGACCTGTCATGAGCAAAATACCAGTGCACTTACATACATACAGGCAATGCACTTATATACATGAAATAAAAATAAATTTTTTAAAAAAACCTATCTGACAACAGAACAAGCCTCCCTTTCAGCCAGCTTCAGGCGACAGGAGCTCAGAGCTCTAGGGGGTACGATCCCTCCATCCTTGTCCTTGGCCCTGACCTTCTCTTCACTACAGTACTTACTGTCTCTTCTACCAACACCACCAGCTCCTCTGATAAACCACTGTCTCCTCTAGGTCACCTGTTTAGGCATCCCTGACCTTCTGCCCCTCCTGACCACCTGCTTCTCTTCTTGGCACTTAAAGTGACTATCTTCACCTATACATGGTGTTCTGCTCTCCTGATTCTTGATTGTGGATACATTTCTCTTTTTTGAGTAAACTCTTTTGGAATTAAAGTAAAATGAATGTGGAGCTAAATCAAGTTGGACACCAAATTCTACCCTCATTCTGCCACAGACGCCTCACCTACAGGACCACACATACACATCTTACTTAATCCTGTCCAACTCTTCAGGACTAAGGGTCTCCCAGTTTCTTCCTTTCTCCTCAAATAGCACTGCCAAGTTGTTTTTAGTTTTGCGACAGGGTCTCACTATGCAGCTCTGGCTGGCCTGAAAATCCCTATATAGACCAGGCTGGCCTAGAATTCACATAGATTCCCCTGTCTCTGCCTCTAGTGCTAGGATTAAAGGCATATACTACCACACCCAGAAACTGCAGATTCTTTAAATTTGTTATTTATTTCAATTCTATACCCACCACAGGACCAACAGAAACCCATCTAAGTGAAAAACTGCAATAATGTCCTTCCTTCCAGAAACATCTCTCTCTGGTTCACAAGAGCCCACCTGTGATACATTTTTTTGGTTTGGATTTTTGGGTTTTTTTGTTTTCCTTCCTTCCTTCCTTCCTTCCTTCCTTCCTTCCTTCCTTCCTTCCTTCCCTCCCTCCCTCCCTCCCTTCCTTCTTTCTTTTCATGGACATAAAGTCTCATGCATTTCAGGCTACTCTCAAACTAGCTATACAGCTGAGGATGACCTTGAAGTTCTTGGGAGGCAAAGGCAGAAGAATCAGAATTGGCTTAAAGCTGTGCACTGCCACACCCAGTTTATGTGCACACCCAGTTTATGTAGTATTAGGGTATCAAACCCATGTCTTGTGCATGTCAGGCAAACACAACAAGGAGCATCACCCCAGTGACCACCTGTGCTTTCTCAAGACCTAGAAGGGACTATTTCTGTGTTTGTGTTGCTGGTTTTCTTTTGTTTTCCTAACTTTCTTTTTTTTATATTTTTATTTATTATTTTTTATGTGTATGAGTGTACTACCTGCATGTAGGTTTGTGCACCCGTGTCGTGCAATGCCGCAGAGGCCAGAAGAGGGCATTGGATACCCCTGGAACTGGAGTTAAAGACGGTTCTTAGCCACCATGTGGGTGCTGGGAATCGAACCTGGGTCATCTTCAAGAGCAGTCAGTACTCTTAACTGCTGAGCCATCTCTCCAGCCCCTTGTTTTCCTAACTTTCTAAAAGCATTAGCACTGGAAAATTTGAATTTTTCCTCAGTAGGATTTTCTAATTACCAAGACAACAGAATTTAGTGTAAGAAACATCAGGGAGGTTGGCAGGCAGGTAGATTGGGTCAGAAGGTAGGTTATATTTGCCTTCAGGAAAAATGGAGAAGGCAACTACCTTCCATGCAACTCTCCAAAGACACCCAATATCAGACTGCCTCACAGGCCTCTTCCTTTAAAAGAACCACCTGTATACCAAGACACTTGAAATTAATTAAAAATGCATTCTATGCCATTAAAGTATGCCATTCCATATTAAAATGAGGAAAGACTCTACAAGGCTCCATTGTATCCCCTGTAGCCAAAGTTCACCCAAAGCACACCTGAGTGGTATAAAGCAAACCTCAGGCTCTGGTAGAGTCACAGTAATTACAACACATTTCTAGGTTGAGAGCATCTTCACCCAGGGAGGCTTCACCTGAATATGCTAGAAATGCAGTCAGGTGTCACCTAGGATCTGGTGGAACAGCCTGGCAGTCTCCGTGACTCAAACCAGCTCTAGCCTTGAGCCCACTCAGCTAAAGAACACCCTACATCTCCAGGTAACCTTCCCTGTCCATTTCAGCCCACCTGCCCACAGGATTCTGCTTCTCTTCTGTGGGAATCACCACCATCCAGAGTCCCCCTCCACTACTAAAAAGTGGAGTATTTTATCCCACTTCACACAACCAGAGTTTTAACTGCATCTAAACACATTTAAGCTTTCTCCATGCAATTTTTTTAAAAGTGTAGGCCCAAAGTGGATTTGTACTCTAACATTTTTTTTTTAAAGTAATCTTAGAAACAGCCCAATTAAGTTATGGCCAAACTTTACCTCCAGTTCTAAACAGGCATAGAAACCTAGAGACCACACCAAAGAACCCAAGACCCTGGGAAACCTAGATAGAGACCACACCAAAGAACCCAAGACCCTGGGAAACCTAGATAGAGACCACACCAAAGAACCCAAGACCCTGGGAAACCTAGACAGAGACCACAGAACCCAAGACACTGGGAAACCTAGATAGAGACAACACCACAGAACCCAAGACACTGGGAAACCTAGATAGAGACCACAGAACCCAAGACACTGGGAAACCTAGACAGAGACCACACCAAAGAACACAAGACCCTGGGAAACCTAGACAGAGACCACAGAACCCAAGACCCTGGGAAACCTAGATAGAGACGACAGAACCCAAAACCCTGGGAAACCTAGATAGCGACTACACCACAGAACCCAAGACGCTGAGAAACCTAGATAGAGACCACACCAAAGAACCCAACACCCTGGGAAACCTAGACAGAGACCACACCACAGAACCCAAAACACTGGGAAACCCAGATAGAGACCACATCAAAGAACCCAAGACCCTGGGAAACCTAGATAGAGACCACACCAAAGAACCTAAGACGCTGGGAAACCTAGACAGAGACCACACCAAAGAACCCAACACCCTGGGAAACCTAGACAGAGACCACACCACAGAACCCAAAACACTGGGAAACCTAGACAGAGACCACACCACAGAACCCAAGACGCTGGGAAACCTAGACAGAGACCACACCAAAGAACCCAACACCCTGGGAAACCTAGACAGAGACCACACCAAAGAACCCAAGACGCTGGGAAACCTAGACAGAGACCACACCAAAGAACCCAACACCCTGGGAAACCTAGACAGAGACCACACCACAGAACCCAAGACGCTGGGAAACCTAGACAGAGACCACACCAAAGAACCCAACACCCTGGGAAACCTAGACAGAGACCACACCAAAGAACCCAAGACGCTGGGAAACCTAGACAGAGACCACACCAAAGAACCCAACACCCTGGGAAACCTAGACAGAGACCACACCACAGAACCCAAGACCCTGGGAAACCTAGACAGAGACCACACCACAGAACCCAAGACCCTGGGAAACCTAGACAGAGACCACACCACAGAACCCAAGACCCTGGGAAACCTAGACAGAGACCACACCACAGAACCCAAGACGCTGGGAAAGATGTTGCCCCCTCCTAGTGGTGCTGATCCACCACGTCCTGAGGATATTGGGGGCGGGGGTGGGGTTAAAATGTTCTGCAATTAGGAAGTGGTGGTCATTACACACCTTTGTAGATGTACTAAAAATCACTAAACTGTACACTTCACAAAGTTTGATTAAAAGTAAAAACTAAAAATACCAAGTGTGTTCAGGGTTTCCCAAATGGTCCTATATACCAAATTTGGAAAACAACGGTAACCTTTCAAGACAAATCTTCAAAAGTCACTGAACACCATCACTTCTACCTGGAGGAGGCTGAAGCAGGAAAGTATCTTACATAACACCTATCCAATGAGGGGCAGAGTCCAGACTAAAACTGACTTTTGTGTCACTCTGCATCTCTTCTAGGAAAACAGGGTCTCTTAGTTCAGGCTCTTTATGGAATGATTATCAGGGGTCTGTGGGGTTGTAAAAAAAGGTCTCACATCTTAACATGTGAAAAAGAAACACCAAATACAAATATATTCTAACACACACACACACACACACACACACACACACACACACACAAATTGTCCAAGTATGTGGTTTGTCATTGTATTTGTGTTACCCAGAAGTGTCATTTAAATTGTTCCTTAGGCTAATGAGAAAAAAAACTAAAACTAAATTTAAGACAAAATGATGCATTTGTACCAGGGCCCAACACAGATTTAAAGAAATGCTTAGGCTGGAAAGATGGCTCAGCCATTAAGAGCACCAATTGCTCTAGCAGAGGACCTGGGTTCGATTCCCATCACCCACATGGCAGCTAAGAACCATCTTTAAGCCAGGCATGGTGGCACATTCCTTTAATCCTAGCACTCGGGAGGCAGAGGCAGAGGCAGGTAGATCACTGTGAGCTGAAGGCCAGCCTGGTCTACAGAGTGAGTTCCAGGCCAGCTGGGACTTAAAGGGAGATTTCCCTCCCCCCCAAAAAAGAAAAATGCTTGATGTGCAAAAACCCAGTTTCCCCGGGGCTGGAGAGATGACTCAGTGGTTAAGAGCACTGAGTGCTCCTGCAGAGGACCCGGGTTCGATTCCTGGCACCCACATGGTGGCTAAGAACATCTTTAAGCTGGGCATGGTGGCACATGCCTTTAATCCTAGCACTTGGGAGGCAGAGTCAGGTGGATCTCTGTGAGTTCAAGGCCAGCCTGGTCCACAGAGTGAGCTCCAGACCAGCTGGGGCTATAGGGCTATAGCTGGGGCTATAGGGAGACCCTGTCTCAAAAAGATACCCCCCCCAAAAAAAACCAGTTTCCCAATGGGAAAAGAAAGTAGGGCTGCAGGGCTCAAGTCAGCACCACAGGCCAAGTTCCAAAGAACTGGGACTAGCCCATAGGATGTCATAGGAGATGGTTTAGTTTGGACAAAGCATAATCCATCACATTCACCAGCACTGTTAATACGAATTTTATTGGTTTCATAGCTTCCAATGCATGTAATGTGTATACTCCAGGAATTAAGAAATGTATAGGTTTCTGTGATTTTATATTTCATTCATTCAATATGAGTACTTACTGAGCAATGACTATGGGGCCAGATGTTTTTCTAGGCCCTGCATACTGAAATAATACCATAATAAAATACATAAGATCTAAGCTGAGGTGGAGCACAGATCTTTACCTTACTTTAAAGAAAATTCCCTTAACATCCATTCAAACTCTGTAAGTGCTGCTCTGCAGGTGAGATCTGCTTGTCTTGCTGGTCCTCAAAGTCAACTCCACCTCCAGTAAGCAGTCTTCCGCTCTCACCAGTGGAGAGGACTCACTGCCTGGTATTTCAATGTACCTATCCACTGCATCTGCAGAGAGGAGCCTGCACACTTAACACAGTATTGAGAAATGATTATATTTTTTTAACTTTTATATGTGTATGAATGTACTGTCTGCATGTAGGTTTATGCACCCGTGTTGTACAATACCGAGGAGGTCAGAAGAGGGCGTCCGATTTCCCTGGAACTGGATCTCAGCTACCATGTGGGTGCTGGGGATCGAACCCGGGTCCTCTGCAAGAGCAGTTGAGCCCCTGCCCCTGCCAGGATGAAAGGTGTGCACCACCAGGCCTGGCCCATCTGCATTTCAAGTCTGTGATACAGAACAGCCTTCCCTGGCTTAGCAGCTACCACTACTATCAAAATCAAGCCTTGCTTCTAAGGTTAACTTCCCAGATCATCAAAACCAAAATAACCCACCAGCCTTTCTCATTTGAGTACTGGTATTTTTTGATTTAGCTCACATTTAGGAAGCTTGAAGAGTCCTATCTGATCTCCAAAAAAAGTGTAGCTTCAATTTTCAAAGAGATATAATATCCTATCCAAGCCATTCACTGAAAATTGTAGCCCTGAATCCATGGCTGTTTAAAGTTATGCAAAGAAAAGACTAAAAATACAAAAAGTACTCAAGAATATATGCCTACACATAAAAGGTGATTACAGAAACTTTAAAGGGATAAAGTGGCTTGTTTAAAAAATATAAATGAGGCCGGGCGTAGTGGCACACATCTTTAATCCCAGCACTCGGGAGGCAGAGGCAGGCAGATCTCTGTGAGTTAAAGGCCAGCCTGGTCTACAGAGCAAGTTCCAGGCCAGCTGGGGCTATAAGGAGACCCTGTCTCAAAAGGACCAAAAAAAATAAAATATAAAATATAAAATATTAATGATTACCATAGTCTTAAGGTCCATTATTCTAACCTAAATTCAGAAAGCTGAAAATTTTAAGTTCTTCCCCTATTTTAAAATTATTAAGCGTGCTCAGGAATTTTTTTCTTCAGGCTCTTACAGGTGTTTTAGAATGTATCACTGCTTCTATGGCAGAATTTTATTTTTCTTTTTTTTATTTTTTTTTAATATTTTTATGTGTATGAGTGTGCTATCTGCATGTAGGTTGGTGCACCCATGTCATGAAATGCCACAGAGGTCAGAAGAGAGTGTCGGATTCTCCTGGAACTGGAGTTAAAGATGGTTCTTAGCCGCCATG
This sequence comes from Rhizomys pruinosus, assembly GCA_009823505.1. Taxonomy (NCBI): domain Eukaryota; kingdom Metazoa; phylum Chordata; class Mammalia; order Rodentia; family Spalacidae; genus Rhizomys; species Rhizomys pruinosus. Next base: position 1,786,005 of record VZQC01012024.1, on the reverse strand, counting down.
TGGGTGCTGGGAATTGAACCCGGGTCCTCTGCAAGAGCATTCAGTGCTCTTAACTGCTAAGCCATCTCTCCAGCCCCGGCAGAACATTTTTAAGCACTAAAAATGCATTTTTAACAAAATCTTGAAGCTGCTACCAACTAAAAACGTGTGATACCATTTAAAGAATCAAGTCACAACAAAGTGGAATTTTACTTTGTTTGCTTACTCTAGAAAGCTGTGTGCCAGAAGAAAAATCAGAGAACAATGAAGTTCAGAAACAGTTGCACAGCAAAGTGTCTATGCATCTCATCAGGACAGGCTGGTTCTGCTACAGCAATTTCTCTCTGAAGAACACCACCAGAACTCCAGAGTGGGGACTCCGGAATGTAGCTGTTATATTTAAGTCAGCCAGCTAATTGACGACTAAACAAAAGAAGTGCCAGTCTGGACAACATATATAGAGTATTAATAAGTGTAACTATGAAGAAGTCATTTGTGCAATCAGAAACTTGCATTAGCATAATTATTTCTGGCTCTGGGCCTTAAAAATATTAACTCAAAATGCAAAAACCTTGTAACAGTTCAACTAATAAAATACCAAATGCCCTAAGACTGGATTCCATTAAAAAACATGCTCAGCACAGTGGTGCATGCCTATAATCCTAACACTCGAGGGCTGAGACAGGGAGTTCAAAGCCAGCCTGGTTACAAAGTCAGATCCTATCTCCCCCAAAAGGGTGGGGGCTGGGGGGAGTTTAAGCTTAAATAAATAAATAAATAAGTGTTCTGTGCTTATTATATGCTACTCTGTCTTCTGAATCAGCCCTAGACCTCAAGTTCTACATAGGAACAAAGTTTCTACTTTTCACCTATTTACTATCCAGAAACTATATTACTCATTACTAAGAAGCAAAATCATTGGGTATGGTGGCACATGCTTGTAATCCCAGCAACTCAGGAGTTAAAGCAGGAGGACTGACATACAATTGAGGGCAATCTAGGCTACACAGCAAGGTCCAGAGCAGGCATAGGAAGACTGCCTCATAAAAAAAGGGAGGAGGAGCCGGGCATTGTGGTGCACACCTTTAATCCTAGCACTTGGGAGGCAGAGGCAGGCGAATCATTGTGAGTTCAAGGCCAGCCTGGTCTACAGACTGAGTTCCAGGACAGCTGGGGCTACAGGGAGACCCTGTCTTGAAAAGACAAAAAAAAAAAAAAAAAAGGAGGAGGAGGGGACGACACCTACATGCAGGCAATACATTCATACACATAAAATAAAAACAATAAATAAAATGTTGTTTTAAAACATTTAAGAGAGAAGACTGGGCATGGTGGTATACACCTTTAAGCCGCACTCAGGAGGCAGAGGCAGGTGATCTCTAGGAGTCCAAGGCCAGCCCAATCTATATAATGAGAATCTGTCTCAAATAGGAGACTAGGAAGATGGCTCAGTGTATAAAGTGACTTGACGGGGCTGGAGAGTAGCCTGAGGTTAAGAGCACGCGACTCTGCAGAGGACCCGGTTCGATCCCCAGCACCCATGGCGCTAAAGAACGCGTCTGTAACTCCAATTCCAGGAGAACTCCATTTCCAGGGGACGCGCCCTCTTCTGTACCTCGCGGCATTGCACGACACGGGTGCACAGACTGCATGCAGACAGTACCTTACACATAACGACAAATTATAAAAAAAAAAAAAAAATTTAAAAATAAAGTGCTTGACACATGATGAGGTCCTCAGCACCCACATAAAGAGGCAGGCATAGTGGCACACACCTGGAACCCTGAGACTGGGGAGGCAGAGACAGAAGGACCTCTGGGACTCGCCAGCTCCTCCTTTGAGAGCTGCTTCAGTGAGAGACTATCTCAAAGAGTAAGATGGGAGACCAACTAAGGAAGAGAGCAGACCCTGACCCCTGACCTCCACACATTTGCTCATACATATATACATGCACCCACACATGATTTACATGCACTCAAAGCTGTACACATGTATACATACAAGTATTTCCCTAAGAAATGAATATTCCTTTAAAAAAAATCACCATGCAAAAAGTTTATATTTGAAAACTGAAATTAAAAAAAAAAAAAAAAAAAAAATCAACCAAGCCGGGCATGGTGGCACATTCCTTTAATCCCAGCATTCAGGAGGCAGAGGCAGGTGGATCTCTTAAATTCAAGGCTAGCCTGGTCTACATAGTGAGTTCCAGGATGGCTGGGGCTACAGAGGGATCCTGTCTCAAAAAGACCAAAATAATAATAATAAAAAAATAATAATAATAAAATAAAAATAATAAAATAAAATAAAAAAATAATAATAAAAAATAAGAAATCAAGCAATTCTATAAAATGAAAAGATTACACGTTACTAAATAGCTCTAGATTTTGCAAAATGATCCATGTGCAATTAGCAATCTGCCTGTAATCCCTGCACAGGATCACATTGAAGATCGTTTCTATGACACACAGAGACATCAGGGCCAGCCAAAAATACGTGAAAAGGGGAGGGAGGAGGAGGCAGGAGTTAGGAGCAGGAAGAAGTAGGAAGGACAGAGGAAGAATAAGGAAGGAGGGAAGAATGAGAGGAGGAAGGAAGAGGAAAAAAAACTAATAAGAACAGGAAAAGTTCTTTAGGACAGACTAGGAGCCCAACATCTGCAGGCTGCACTACCCAGCCGCTAATTTCCCAGCTCCCTGACTCCAAGAACAATACCTAACTTCTCCATATATCAGGTTTCCTATCTATAATATGAGGATAACCAAATAATCTACCTCATAGGTTAAGATTAAGTGAGTTTTCATGCAAAGGAACCAACAGGGCCTAGCCTACAATGACTTCTAAGCACCTTAACTTCCACTGACCACTGCAGTAGCCATCATCTCTTGGATGGCCTTCAGAACCTTGGAACCGTGTTTGTAGCCAAGAAAGCACAACCCAAAGTAGATTTGGTTTTTAGATGTAACACTTGATTTGTTTTTCAAATGAAAATAATATTCAATTGGGAAAGGATACTTTATGTATTCCAAGGGGTTAGGAAAAATTAATTAGACCAAAGATGACTTATCTTCTCAAAGTCTTCCTATTTGTTAAATTTCAGCTTCACCAAACACTGGGATATGAACCAACAATACTAATCCTCTACTCACTTTCTAACTCAAAGCTACCTTAGAGAAGGGGTTTGTTGGGTACATGAGTGTGGTTTAGTTATGAGGCCTTGGATTAAAAGCCTAGACAAGTAGCAGAATCCAAGTTCCTACAGGGCTAGAGATACAATTCAGTGGTATAGAAATACGATTCAGTGGTATAGCACCTCCTTATGTCCAAGTCCCAGTTGCACCACAGAGAAAAGAAAAATGTCCTATTCCTAGGAATGAATACACAATTCAAACCTGTTGATCTGAATTCAGTCCCAGAACCCACATGGTGAAGAAAGAGAACCTATTCCCAGAAGTTGTCCTCTGATCTCATATGGCCACATGCACATGTGGGAACACAAACACATGAACAAACACACGAACACACGCACGCACACACACACACACACACACTAAATAAATAAAGATAGATAGATAGATAGATAGATAGATAGATAGATAGATAGATAGATAGATAGATAGTAAGTAATAAAATAAGAGTGAAGCCTGGTGGTGGGCACTTGTAATCCATTCTGGTGCTGGGGATGTGGAGACCAAGAGGATCCTGGGAGCTCAATGACCGAGCAGCTAGCCTACCTGGAAAGCTCCAAGCCACAAAAAGATCTTGTCTCCAAAAATCATGGTCAAGGGTGACTCAAGACTCACACCTGAGGTTGACTTCTGGTCTCTACACAGTGGCACAGACAGACAAGACAGGCACACACGCATACACACACACACACACACAAAGTTTATGAAATTAAGCTCAGAAACAAGCTCTATCAAGAATACTATCTTAAGGGGCTGGAGAGATGGCTCAATAGTTAACAGCACTAGCTGCTCTTGCAAAGGATGATCCAGGTTCAATTCCCAGCACCAACATGTCAGCTAACAACCATCCATAAGTCCAACTCCAGAGGATCCAGTGGTCTCTTCTGGCCTCCATAGGCATTACATGATATGGATGCACTTACATACATACATATACTCATACACATAAAATAAAAAATAACTAAAATATTTTAAATGATACTATCTTAAATGATTTAATACTTTTCTTTTTTTTTTTTTTTTTTTGGTCTTTTCGAGACAGGGTCTTCCTGTAGCCCCAGCTGGCCTGGAACTCGCTCTGTAGACCAGGCTGGCCCTGAACTTGCCTGCCTCTACCTCCCAAGTGCTAGGATTAAAGGTGTGCGCCACCACGCCCAGGCGATTTAATCCTTTTCTACTTATACCTTCTCACTCTGATTATAAGACTAAGAAGCTGGGCATGGTGGTGCACACCTTTAATCCCAGCACTCAGGAGGCAGTGATCTCTGTAAGTTCAAGGCCAGCTGGGGCAAGGGAGACCTCAGACAGAAATCCAACTGCACACACTCAACTGCTCTCAGGCCCACAGGCCTCTTCCAGTATGAGCCCCTTGGTCCCAAGACGTCAGATGTGGACAAATGTAGCTTTTGTATACCACAACTTCCCAACAGGACCCAGCCGTTCACACAATGTTCAACCAGAACACAGCCATCCCATCCACTCTGGAAGGAAAGAGGGCCTTAGTGATGGCTGTATGACTACCCTTCCGTTCATGTGTGAACATGGCCGTCATAGGCAAAGCAGACTACATGCGATTTTCCTCCATGGGCTGTAAAGCCCCAGCAAGAGGCCAGCCATTCAATTCAACTTCCTTTAGGTTGGAAGGACAACAGTGAAGAACACAGGCCACTCCCAGTCAACAGCAGACCACAGGAGTGGTACTGTAGTAACTATACTGACTGGTTGGTTTTTTTGTTTTGTTTTGTTTTGTTTGTCTTTTTGAGACAGGGTCTCCCTGTAGCCCCAGCTGTCCTGGGACTCGCTCTGTAGACCAGGCTGGCCTTGAACTCACAAAGATCCGCCTGCCTCTGCCTCCCAAGTGCTAGGATTAAAGGCATGCGCCACCATGCCCGGCCTGACTGGTTTTTACTCTGGTGGTCCAAGCCATAGGGTATGGTCACCACTGAACACCCTCTGGACTTAACAGCTCCTGATCTTGGTCTTCCCCTTAATATTCCTCCTTTTTTTTTTCTTCCTAAAGCCAAGAAATACACAGGACTAGAACATCCAGATCCTCCACATACAAACACAGCCCATCTTTAAATCCAGTTCTTTCCTAAGAGCCTGTATCAATGCTAAGCTGACAAATCACCATCTGTCAGCGGTGCTGCCTCTGTGGCCCTTGCAGCTCCTTACTGCAGTGTTTACTGCTGCGGCTATCACCTGCACAACACAATCCACCTTTTCTCATCTAGACCCACGATTTCCCATTTCAGCTGTCAGAAAGAGGGTCAACAACAGCAACCCATGGTACTCAAAGAAAACAGAGGAACTTCTCATTTTCTTTAATTGTATCCTCTGTAAGAATTTCTGCTAGGAGCTGGAGAGATGGCTCTATGGTTAAGAGCACTGGCTGTGCCGGGCATGGTGGCACAGGCCTTTAATCCTAGCACTTGGGAGGCAGAGGCAGGCGGATCTTTGTGAGTTCAAGGCCAGCCTGGTCTACAGAGTGAGTTTCAGGATAACTGGGTCTACAAGGAGACCCTGTCTCAAAAAGACCAAAAAAAAAAAAAAAAAGAGCACTGGCTGCTCTTGCAGAGGACCTGGGATCAGTTCCCAGAACCCATATGGCAGCTAACGACCATTCCAGGGAACCTGGAACCTCTTTTTGACCACCATGGGCACTGCACAACATGGGTGCACTTACATACATGCAATCAATACACTCATAAAGTCAACACTAATAAATATTAAAAAACCCTGCTGGGCATAGAAGCACATGCCTGCAACACCAACAATGAGGAGGCTGAGGCAGAAGGATGAAGACGTCAAGGCTGGAGCTGAAGAGATAGCTCAACAGTTTAAGAACACTAGCTGCTCTTGCAAACCCAGGGTTCGAGTCACAGCATGGTGGCTAACGACCATCCAGAACTCCAGTTTCAGGGGAATCCAACACCTTCTTCTGACTTCTGCAGGCATTACACACCACAGGTACATTTGCATACAATACATTCATATACATAAAATAAAAATAAATTTAAAAAAATTTTAAGTCAAGGCCTAAGGAGCATAGTGGTACACACCTTTGATCTCAGAATTTAGGATTTGAGTTCAAGGCCAGCCTGATCTACACAATAAGTTCCAAGCCAGCCAAGGCTACATAGTGAAACCCTGTCTCAAAAAAAAAGTCCTTGGTGTTTTATAACACATCTAATGCATTAGAAAGTGGAGTATGTGATTAACTGAGCAGTAAATAAATATATGAAAAAAAAAAGAACCATTTAAAAGGTCCAAAAAGCTTAAGCAATTGGCCTAAAAAGTCTATCAATGAAATTTGTGACACTGCTATACCCACCACCCACTTTTATAACTTTTAGGGCCAGTGATTATAATTGTTAAACAATTTCTGATTTCAATATAACTTAACATCATACTTGCACCACCCATTTCATACAAAACAAAATACTAGAAAACATGGCTAAACTATGTGTTTTAGAAGAATTATAAACTAGAGCTAATATATAAAAATACAGTATCAAATCTGTTTCATGGAATATCAGGAAACACTATGTTCCTAAATAATCCATAACAAAGTAAAGGATGACTGAGAATCTTCAAAGTCTGCTCAACTGCTGACAACAGTGGCTGTCCACAGCTAAGACTTACTCTCGGTATATTTTCTTACTTTCTAGGTCTAGAATATATGACCTCATGAGTGAATAGAGGATGCTGGTTAAAACCGTGGGTCATAATAAAGTGTTCTCCCTATGGGGAAGATATCATTCATGCAAGTAATGAAAATACATAAACTTGGAAAGAGATCTAAAATTAGTTTAGACAGAAAACAAAGCTTAAGGTCCTACTGAGTATTTAGACCTAAAACCTGTGCTAAACAGAAGCTTTCATCCACATACCTCCCACAATTCATAACAAAGGCACTAAGCCAAGAAGTTAGCACAAAAGACTCTTTCAAGATGAAGTGTTCAACAGACAGCACTTTTTCTTCTCATGTTCTAACAAAATCAAGTGCCAATCAGGAGCAGAGGGCTGCATTTTAATCTGAGAAATAAATGTTGAACCAGCAACACAAATGGACTTACACTAACTTGGTGGCACAGCCAGGTACCCCAGCCATTTGAATTAGAGGAATATAGAAACTGATGGCCAAACACCCAACTCTCACCACCACTGTAATCAGATTTCACCTTACACATCTAATTCCTACCACCACACTTAATGGCTCCTTCCCTAATTTAAAATATCCAGATTTCAAACTAAAAATTTAGATGGCAAAGCAATTCTCTACGAACATTCATATCCCAGATTAAAAGTTACCAAAAAAGGAAACCATGCAAGAAGAAATACAGTTTCTTCCTTCTACTCAATCTATCTACTTTTCACCTGGGTACCAGGTGTGTGACCTACCATCCAGTCTTTGTTCCTAATAAAAATTCCACTAGGATCAAGTAGTTACTCAAAACAAACTCTCTTCTTCAAAAAGGACTTATAAGCCTGTCCCCCAACTCTACATTGACTTTACATTCTCAAAACAGTACTTTCTGTGAAACACGAGAACTGCACATTTATTCATAACACAGAACTAATGTTCAGCTGAGATATAGGAAGGATTAAACGACAAATGCAAGACGCCAAAGGGCAAGAAAACACAAGGCATAAAAACATGCTTCATTAGTAGATTCAGCATGCAGTTTACAACTTTCAACATAAGCTAAGCACATCAGAGACAGGTTTGTGTCACAAGCTGGTTTGTGTCACATCCAGATTAAGTATTCTTTTCATTGACAACTTCTTTGTTAAATATATTGAATTTAAAACTAATATAAAGTAGTGCTATGTAAAACAACCTATAAAGTCTGTCCTTAAAATAATTATACCCTTAAAAATTGAAATTTATCTACCTCATTAGTGTTCCAACGATGCCTCTCTTTGGGTAAACTTGAACATTTCGGCAGACATTCAAGCAGCTTTTTCGGTAAAAAGATTTTTACATGACTACTATTGCTGTTCCCATGATCATCTATAAAGAAAAAAACAGTTAAGTTCAGAGAAAGTGAGAGAAAAGCCTCCTTTCAACCACACTGACAAGGTCAGAAACAGCAGTTCAGTTTAGTAGCTGGGAGACCAGGATCATCATCAGAGGCCTCTACTCCTCTCCACAGCTCTGCACACTTGTCAGATGGGGGGTTGGGGGGGCAGCGGGAATCTGGCCATGAGGCTCTAAAATAGGACTGAGCCTCACTCCATCACAAGCAAGCAATAAGGAATACCCAGCAGCTGCTCACAACCAGAGCATTACTTTTAAAGGCTCTTTCCTTCCCAGAAGCACATCAAAATTACAAAATGATTTAACCTCACAAACCCAAAAAACTTTTATTAACCAGCTGAAAAACTAAATACTACTCTGACCCCTAGAATATAAATGAGATTTATCCTTTCTAAAGAAAATCACAATCTTGTAAGGAATTTTAACCGGCAGTTAACTACCATATAATACAGAAACTAGCCTTTCTAGACTGAACCTAAAAAACAAAGAAACAACAAAAAAAACCACCTATCCCTTTAATTGACATGATTTACATGTATACATCTGTAGAATTAGTGCATTTCATCAAAATGTAGTTCTAAATGAGTCGGAGAAAAATTAATTACTTTTGGGCTAAACAGTGTGTCTGACCACCTGATAATCAGACTACCTGATGCTTTTCAAGATCATTTCTTTACATTCATTTTATCATTCATTTACGTATCATTTATTTTTCCACTCCTGTAATGCAGTCCCTTTTCCTGGATCAAAGTCCTTGCCAGTTGTAGCAAATTTAGGTCAAAGTTTCAAATTTTACCCACTCCAATTTTCTATGCTAAATGGAATTCCCAGTCTGTGGGGCTAGAGCTGGCTCAGCCAGTCTGTGTCTGGAGTGTGTGCTGCCTACATACGAAGGGCAGCACATCAAAGCATCTGAGACTGAAATTTGGAGTTGGTCTAGTTACACTTTCACCAGGTTCTTCTGATATTAATAAGATACAATAAAAACACTGAGCTCAGAGCCCAGAGTCTGAGATTGTGGCCCAGTTCTGCTGCTTTCTAACTGTGTGACCTTGGGTAAGTTACTTAATATTTTCTGTTTTCCCATATCATTACAGAGAATTAGAAATCACTTTGAGAATCTAGTTCCTGTAAAATGTACTGTCATTCAGCCACAGGCAGAGAGGTGCACAGGCACAGCCCCACAATAGGAAAAGTGAGACGTGTTTGTCTAGTTATTTACTATATTTCTATTTAATATAGTCTTTTTACAGGGAAGGATTTAAGTAAAAGAATAAAAATACATTCTCAGGTCATAAAACTCTCTCACAAACATTTCTCATTTGATTAACATGTTTGTACTTCTTAGGGAAAAAGAATCTTAAGAGAAAAATATTGGACACAAAAATAGTCTGAAAAAATTTATCACATCATATAGAATATTTTATATTTTTGCATGAACCTAAGAGAATTTTAGCATACTAAATCTTTTTGGTTCATGAACTACATAACCAATTGAATTATCACACAGTCATATATTTCTATAGCAGTATAAAAACTTGAAAAATCTTATAAAACTTTTTAAGAAATCTAAAATTTTACATTTAATGCCAAAATAAGATTAAACTTCCTTTTTAAAAAATCTTGCTGAAAAACTAAAAGGATATCAACTAAAAGAAAGTTAATACAAAGTTTTTATTAATTGCACACAATAAAACCTTTGTGATTTTATGTGCTCATGAGTGCTCCCTGTACTTCCTCCTCCCCAGGGAGGTACATGGGCCATAAAACTTTAAAGCATGGCCCATGAGGCTTTACCTCCCTTCTTTCTAACCTAGTGTGGTTTTATTTGCTCTCTTTTTTAACCCCTGTGAAGTACATAACTTTTAAAGTAATGATGAAATTCTAAAATCTATTTTCAAGTCAAATATTCGATATTTAGAGGGTATCTTTCATGAAAATAGAACTAGCACAGCACTTAGTTGATGGATTGATATATAAGCAGTTCTCTCCCTGAGAAAGCTGCTGAAAGCAGAACACAATGTTCAGCTCTAGTTCTATTCTGTTTATGGTCAGAACAGATGCTAATTTTCCATTCTTTTAGCCTCTTTAAGGAACCTGGCTACATGAAGTAAATAAACTCTTTGTGTGTGTGTGTGTGTGTGTGTGTGTGTGTGTGTGTCTGTGTCTGTGTGTGTGTGTGTGTGTGTGTGAGAGAGAGAGAGAGAGAGAGAGAGAGAGAGAGAGAGACTGTCTGTGTATATTCTCCTTCCAATGGTTCAATTGTCATAAAAAAGGCTTCAGTCTTCCGCTCTGACACAGTATCAGGCAGTGGTGATTTGAACCAAAGGCTTTTAAAGAGGAAAAGCAGAGTGTTGTGTAAGCACTGTCTCAATCATGTTTCTAAATACAGCACTTCATAGGAATGTGCAGCCAGGGGTTAAAAAGCAACAGAAGTGTGACAGACCAACCGATGCCTTGGAATCAGTTTTTAAAAAGTGCACCATTTAAAAAAAATAAATAAAAAGTGCACCATTTCCAGAAATTTAGATTCATGCAAAATATAAGTTAGATGTTTTCAAGAAACATAACAATGAGTAAATCCCCATTGTGCATTATGAAGCCAGCAATTTCAATACTAAGGAGAGTTATTAAGAACTTAAAAAGGAAGAACGGTAAAAACTCAGGGTTGGAGCTTAGCTCACTAGTAGACAGTTCATCTGACAAACACAAGGTCCTGAGTTCAGTGCCCAGCACACACACACACAAATAAATGAATAAAAACCAAGTTTCAGTGTTTCTGGTTCAAGTATGGTAATAAACTTTGGTTTTACACCAGAAAAGAATTGTTCATATAGCAATACTGCATAAAAATGTATTTTAATTAAAAGCTAATGTTTAATGTTTTTAGAATAGTTATAGTTAAATAATTAAAACGTGCTGGTTTTTAAATCTGAGTAATATCTTGGGTTAAAAATAAAATTAAGGTATAAATGGGTTTCAACTACATCTCAGTATTCAATCCAAACACTTAAACTTTGATACTGCAAAATGGGAGTGTCAAGCAAATAACAGTAAGGTGTTTCATTATCATTATCTAGCAAAATGTGTGTGGTATACGACTTCAGGACATAAATTTTCTAACCAACTTCACAATAAAGATGTAACTAGTGGGCTCCTAAAGGTGACAGATGACATGCATGGCTGACAACTTCAATTATAGAAAATGAACTCTCTAAGATTTTCTAAATGATCATCTTAGAGGCATACTATAATTTAGCCAAATCTTTCTAAAATGTACAAAACTGTTCACTCAGTTAATGAAAAAGTAGAACTCTTGCCTTTTGTTTCTAGAAATTGGGATTCGAATTGCCAAATCTTTTATTTAAATCCAGAGAAATGGATTTGGACTATTTCTGGGGATCCCCTGACAGCTGCAAGGTAAGTTGTAACTGTTTAGCTCTCACCTCACAGTGACGCCTCCATTCCCTTTTTCATTTTATTTTTACTTTTTAACTTTTTTGGGGGGAGTGGAGGGTCTTTTTGAGACAAGGTCTCCCTAAAGCTCTGGCTATCCTATAACTTGCTATGGAGACCAGGCTAGCCTTGAACTCACAGAGATCTGCCTGCCTCTGGCTCCAGATGAAAGGCATGTGCCACCACACGCAGCTTTCTTTCTTCATTTATAATAAAAAAAACAAGAACTGTGTTTTATGGTCAATTTGAACATCTTTATTTGGGCAAAATGGCCATGACTCATCAGTCCTCAAGCTCCACAATGAACTATTCAAATGATCTGATGTAACAGTGAATCCACTTGCTAAATCTTATTGGGAACATATTTGATCAACAGCTTCCAGTGACAAAATTAAAAGGAAGCTCTATAATTTTCTGTTTAGCTCTAATTATTACGTGCTTAGACTTAATTAGTAGGACAGGAGCTGACTCAAGAAAACATAAGCACATTTTGTTACATTGGCACAGTGCTCACAGCAACAAGCACTACCATGCCTAACCTAAGACCTTCCAATCACTGCTCACCCAAAATAAATAGTAATTAGGCACCATGTGCCAAGCATTGATAGGAATTTGTACTATTCTGTTCCAGACAGTCTCCAAACTGAATTAAATGCAGTTGTAGTTATCCACAAAGACTTTTTAAAACACAGAAAAGTAATTTTAAGTAGAAAGGATAACTAGTTTTGCTATTGGACAACCTCTCCCCTCTTCAGAGTTGTATAATCATGACACCTCGCCCTTCCAATTTTTAGGTGGCCCAGATAGGCCATTTTCCTGTCAATATTGTTATTGCATCCCTGGTCCAGGTTTAGGGTTACTCATAACTCAGGTTGAGTAAACTTGTTTACTCTACAATTACACTTTCCATGGAAAATATGGGACAGAGACATGGAAGCCTTACAATCCACCCCCTAACAATTTAGGCCTTGGAGCACTGTCTCCTGTTTTCTTTCATTCAATTCCAACCTTAGAAACAGGTCTATTCTCTATTACTGATTGGAGGTATACATTTGTGGAGCTTATCAAACACCCAGAGAGGATCTGACACCCTGCCCCCCCCCTTGCAATCCTCAGGATGGAACATGGAATCATAATTACTCCCACTCTACATATAAGGAACCTAAGGTTGAGATTAATTTGGCCAAGATATGCAGTTGCAAGTAACTCAACTGAGATTCAAAATTAATCTGTGAGTTCCCCCACAATGCCACTCTGCCTCTAAATCATCTGTACTACACTCTACAGCATAGAAGTGATACATAGATTCAGCATTTGCAGGGTGTTCTGACTTTTCTGTGCAACAAATCCACGGCCTTTTTGAATCCTTACAGAAAGTTCGTGAGACCAATATTCTTTCTGCAATCCCAGAAGGATTAAATAACTCACCTAAGATCACACAGCAGTTAAAAGGCAGAACCTAAGCCTCCCCAAGTCCTGGGCAAAAGCGGTTTCCTCTGCACTGTGAGGAAGGAGTTACTCTCATGGCCAAACCCACCCCTTCTTGTAAGTCAAAAGCTTTTTCAAATCCTACCTTCTATAGGTGGCACGGTGTTGAGAACACAGTAGGTGCTAGTTCCGCAGAATACACTTTGGGAAACGCTCTAAGGAAACAGAAAATAAAATGTAAAACTAATCTTTGAAAGATATATTCTGGCTCTTCTGTGATATTCCTGCCAAAGATGCAAAACCTGAATCTAATCATGAGGAAACATCAGACAAACACAAAATGAGGAACATTAAACAAAATGACTGGCCAGGGACCTTTGGTGTCAAGGGAGCGAGAGTGGAAAAGGACAAGAACCATTTTGTGTTCCAGGAGAGGGAAGAGGCAAATGAACATGCCCCAAGGTTCTGACTGCATTTTTTTTTTAACAATGGTCAAAACCGAAATAGGATTTAAGGATTAGATGTTAGAAATGTCTCAATGCTAATGTCCAGATTGTGTCTACTGTACTTAAGGAAGAAAATGCTCATTTCTAAGAAATACAGCATTTCAGAATTGGTGAAACCATTGGCCTCTGGTTCATAAATGGCTTAGATGGTAATAGTTCTTTACACAGCCAGCTGAAGATTCTTCCCAAACTTAAAATGTGTATGAAGAATACACTGAGAACATGCATTGCCTGTGCAATTTTTAATGGAACACATGTGCTATACACAGAATACATTTTTATTAAATAATGTCAGTATCATGTTCATTTACATTAAGAAATAATGTCAACATCATATTCATTTACATTCAATAGCAATATCAACAATATTAACCATATTCCAGTAAGGCACCCAACACCCAACTCATGCAAAAGAACCTACTGTTAATTCCACACTTGAGAGGCATAGGCAGACAGGACTCTCTTGAGTTCTGGGCCAGCCTGATATACGTAGCAAGTTCTAGGCCAGGCAGAGCTAAGTGAGACCCGGGCACCAGGCGTGGTGGCGCACGCCTTTAATCCTAGCACTTGGGAAGTAGAGGCAGGCGGATCTTTGTGAGTTCAAGGCCAGCCTGGTCTACAAAGTGAGTTCCAGAACAGCTGGGGCTATAGGGAGACCCTGTCTTGAAAAGACAAAACAAAAACAAACAAAAAAAAAAAACAGAAAACCAATCTAGTGAGTGCCAAAGATCATTATATAGAAGGAGCAGAACAGGAGAATGTCAGAAGACAAGATTTCTTCCTAAGCTCTTTATTCAGATAAAATCGAAGTTTTCACATAAAAGGCTATACAATGAAAACTTTGAAAAGAAAATGATTTTTGGATCTTGCCATCCAACTATTTTCTTTTTTATTGTTATTTTGTTGTTTTTGCTGTTGTTGTTGTTGTTGAGACAGGGTCTCTCTGTAGTCCCAGATGACCTGGAACTCCCTAGGTACATCAAGCTGGCCTTGATCTCACAGAGATCTGCCTGCCTCTGCTTCTGGATGCAGTGTGTCATCATGCCCATCTGAGTCCATTGTTTTTAGTCCTAAGAATCATTTCTTTGTTTGGCTACAGCATTAAGTGAAATTTTAGATTACTTATCATATATTATAAGCCACATACTTTTTGTAATTCAATAAATCAAAGACAGTTTACAAGTTCAAAAATCACCCTTTAACATTTTAAAGTGTAAACAACTTGGGCTAGAGAGATGGCTCAGTGGTTAAGAGGGCTGGCTGCTCTTACAGAGGACTCGGGTTTAGGGCTGGAGAGATGGCCTAGCGGTTAAGAGCGCCGACCGCTCTTGCAGAGGACCCGGGTTCGATCCCCAGCACCCACATGGCGGCCGAGAACCGTCCGAAACCCCAATTCCAGGAGAACTCCAGTTCCAGGGGAATCCGACACCCTCTTCTGACCTCTGCGGCATTGCACGGCACGGGTGCACAGACTTGCATGCAGACAGTACATTCATACACATACAGAAATAAAATTATAATAAAATTTAAAAATTAAAAAAAAAAAAAAAAAGAGGACTCGGGTTTCATTCCCAGCATCCACGTGGCGGCTAACAACCATTCGTAACTCCACTTCCAGAAGATCCAACACCCTCTTTTGACATCCTAAGGCACTCCACAACACAGGTGCACTTACTTACACTTAGGCAATACACTCACAATAAAACAAATTTTAAAAATAGCAACTCAACAGTACAAAAAATATCTGCACATACCACTTACTAGCTGTCCTTGGAAAATAACTGAACCTGTCTGCATTACATCAGAATGCAAGATGGCACTCCTCTCTATCTTATGGATAAATGGAAAACCTAAACCTCAACTGCCATGCAGATATAAAACTCCATTGTTAACTAACAACATTAACAATATCTTAGCATTTTCTACAAACAAGGTTGCCTGACTAAACCTGACTTCCATAAATTTTTACTTTTCCTCTCCCTTACAAGCCATGATCAAGTGCCTCTGAAGTCCAATCACCTACAACGTCCATATTTATAATCCCCTATTAGACTCTGAGGCCAACAATCAGCGCCTTAATTCTTTCTCTTCAACTTCTGGAAAATTCTTGTTCAAGGTTTTTTTCAGTCCCTCTCCATTTGATTTATTCCATGGGTGCAACCTACAGTAATCTCTGCAATAACAACCTATGGAAACATCTAGAGTCCCAAGGATTCTCCCTATACCAACGAGTGTCATCAAATGTTAATTCCCCCTATAGCATGAGCAAGGGACAAGCCTTTCATACCAAAGCAACGAACAGGATCCCAATCTCCTCTGACACCTGCCAGACTCCAGCAAGCCTGCTGGCCTGCTGGCAACACAGGCATCTCCATGCAATTTCTGAATGGTGTTACAAAGAACATCTCACATTGAAGGCTTAACATTTTCTATTACTGAAAAGAAATATAAAGGTAACTACTCTTCAAGACTTTTTTTTAATTTCTGTATGTATATGAATGTACTGTCTGCATGCAAGTTTGTGCACCTGTGTCGTGCAATGCTGCGGAGGTCAGAAGAGGGTGTCGGATTCCGCTGGAACTGGAGTTCTCCTGGAATTGGAGTTTCAGACGGTTCTCGGCCACCATGTGGGTGCTGGGGATCGAACCCGGGTCCTCTACAAGAGCGGTCGGCGCTCTTAACCACTAGGCCATCTCTCCAGCCCCTCTTCAAGACATCTTAACAACGGTCGTAAGTCAAAAGTTTAAGAATCACTACTGTTTGGTCAGACAGCTAATATGAACACTTCACAAGCAATAGATTTTCACATCTAGTTCAAAGTCTGGTAAGTAAATTAGTGGTAAAACATCCCAAATAGTAGTGAGAAAAGTTAAGCATACATGAAGAAATATGGACAAACCCATACTTTCTCCACAGCATGGCAACATAAAGAGCCTCCACCAATTTAACTAGAAAAGAACTCACAGAAGTAGAGTGTAAAATTTAGTAAGTCCTAACCTTAAAAACACCAGGTTCTCAATGGGAATAACTCAAAGCACAAGACATCATGAACAATCAAAACAGACATCCTGGATTAGAGGCTCCCATGCCATGCTCTACTCAAGGGGATCACATACAGAGCCATTTCCAGATGTCTCTAACAATGCTGTGGCTTAGCCACAGAAGGAGTACCAGTCCCAAGATCTGCAGAGTTTGAGTGGTTCGATCTGGTACCCCATTCACTTCTGAGACGTCAGGGAAAATCAACCCCTCAGGACAACACCACAGAGTGAAAAAGCATCAAGATGTGGGTTCAAGTCTTCCCACAGCAGTTCAAGTCTTGCTGCTCTCCCTAACATCTTCTATAGCTCCACTGGGCTGGGAGTCTTTCAGGAAGCCTCTGGCCCCATGATTAGATAGCCCTGGAGGTGGGGGTCAAAGCAGCCTCCCTCCCTCCCACAGAACACATCTCTAATGCAACCCTTTCCATTTGATCTACAGACATAAAAGGAGTACAGACCACATTCCAGACACTGTAGAGAGCTAAGACAACAGTAAGTTAGACCAAGCAAGGATCCTGGCCTCCTTAAAAGCCATTCTAGAAGGGCAAGGCAGAGAGACCCTAAGTGGAAGCTCTTCAATCAAGGTAAATGCTATTAAGAAGAAGCTGGGTGTGGTGGAAAACACCTTTTAATCCCACTGGGGAAGGTAGAGGTAGGCAGATCTCTGTGAGTTCAAGGCCAGACTGGTGTACATAGTGAGTTCTAGGCCAGCTGGGGCTACAGAGAGACCCTGTCTCAGAAAAGACAAAAAAAATAAATAAATAAAATAAAAAGATGGAGAGAGAGAGTTCTGCAGGAAAGAGCATTTGGCTGCTCAAGAGTACCTGGATTCAGTTCCCAACACCAACATGGCAGCTAACAACCATCCGTAACTCCAGTTCCAAGGGATCCAATGCCCTCTTCGGACCTCCATGGGCATTGCATAACATGGGTGTACCTACAAACACGCAGGCAATACACTCATACACATAAATAAAAATAGTAATATTCTAATAAAAAGAAATAAAGCAGCACATTGCTATGCAATTTAGAAGGACTGTTCTTCACTGCTCCCAAGTGTACATCCATAACAGAGTGATGAGAATGCCTGACAAAAAGCCTGGAGATGCCTGGGTTCCATCTTCACCAAACCAAAGTTCTCAGCCTCAGGTAATCAACTTGGGAATGTTTAAAATTCTGATGCACAGGTCACAATTTCCATCAATGAGGGCAGGATGTCCAGGAAGGAGAACCAAGTAACCATCTTCTGTCAAGGTCACAGGTGATCCCATGATGGGAAGTAAATACTATGTCACTCGGGGCAAGCACTCTTTCTCAGTTTCCTCAGGTCAAAGAGAAGGGCAACCCTGAATGGGATCTGGGGGCCTTGTTCAAATCTGAGTTCTGACTCACAGGTCTCTGTGGGGCCTGAAAGTCCTTCTCTAACAGGTGCCAAATGAGCCAATGCACACACACCTTCAATGTCAGGAACAGATCCTCAACCCTAAGAGATAAGAACTTAGAAAGAGACGATCTATAAAAAGATCTTTCCCTGTTGGGCATGGTGGCCCACGCCTTTACTCCTAGTACTTGGGAGGCAGAGATAGGCGGATCTCTGTGAGTCCAAAGCCAGCCTGGCCTACAGATTGAGTTCCAGGACAGGACAGCCAGAGCTACAAGGAGACCCTGTCTCAAAAAGACCAAAAAAAAAAAAAAAAAAAAAAAAAAAAAAACTTTCCAATCCTGACATTCCACAACTACCTAAATCCATGAATAAAAGACTTTACAAACTATAATTTAAAATTCATGCCAGAATATCCAAACAAAATAATTAAAAGAAACTACAATGATAGTTACTCAATTAAGCACAGTGCCAGTAACTACTAGAAATACCCAAGCCGGGAGATGTAGGGCTTTTAAACATACATTTATGTATCTACTTGAAGAGATAATACTGAAAAAAATGTAATGATAAAATAAGACATGGCTTTTTAAGGCCAAAATTTTGGTGGCAGTGTGTAAAGTAAGTAACTATCACAGAGACTCAAGGGTGGGCTGCTTCATTCACTGTCTCTTCAGAGCACCTGGGTCAGGATGGTATACATAGGCACTTTCATTACATATGCACACATTTTGGGGATGATGGATTAATGAAATAAAATGCTATATAATAAGAAGTGATTAAAGGCTTTGAAAAAGAGAAGAGCAGGATGAAAACTGTATTTACAGTTCTCTGAAATGAAGACTGAGGATGTCTGAGTCTCCACAGAGTACTTTTGAAGCTAACTGAGGATCCACATAGCTTATTAAATCAAAGCGGGAGAGCAGCCACACGGAGTACAATAAACCACTGTACCAATTACAAGTGAGACATTAAACATTTTTTGTCACCTAGTCTATCAAAACGGGATTAATTCTTAAATTCCATAGTCACTGCACATAGCAATGCATCTAAGTAATCAGGTTAGGGCACAGTGCAACTGTTGGCACCTCACCAGTCTCACACGGCACCCTAGACATAGTGTCTACACTAGTTAGGCAAACTAACTCACAGAACTATGTAACAGCTCAAATGCCATCAATATCTACTCTAGCTCACTTCAAATCCAGAACAGGTTTCCCTGTGAGCGGAGAACTCACCTCCAAGCAATGACTCTAACATCCAGGCCCCTTCCATCCAATGGCAGGGCTTCCTGGGTCACTGGGCTCCTCTGACCTGAGTCAAATAAGGTGAGAGCACAAACTCATCATGCCCAGAGGACTTAAGGGGCCAGGCCAGACGGAGCCAATTCCCCTGTTCTCATCCCCTTATTGAGAACTTCCCCACAAAACCATTCCTAACCCTAAGGGCTGCTGGAAAAGGCCCAGAAGACAGGTTCTGGACCTGCTGGCCATCTTTGCACAATGCTGTCTGTAAACAACCTTTTAATTACAGAAGACTCATTCCTTTCAGAAACATCTTCTGCTAACCTAAAATACCACCTTTAATTCCTAGATCATTCTGCATCTAAAGCCAATCTAGTAGCTTTTCTTCTGATAAACATCCTGACAGACTCACACTCAGATTGTTTCAAGGGTATCCTTGAAGGGAGGTCTGATCTGTTCATTCTAGTATCTGCCACACTTAATTCAAAGTCTGCCACATAAAAGAAGTGCAAATATTTGCTGAATTTATAGAAGAATGGCATTCCCAAAAGTTCACAAACAGGAAGGAGTTCTACCACCTCCAGCCCTGGCACCTACTAAAGGCCTCTCTCTGTCTCTCTGCTAACACAGGTCTGGTGCATCCTGGAACAAACAACTGCTCTACAGTGCTGTGCCTGGACACTCCTGCCCTTGCACTGGGCAGATCATGAACTCAGTCCAGCAATGCTGTGTGTATTTTTAGAACAACCTATATCCCTTTATTCATTCAAAAATCAGGCAGTATGAACTGCCATGGATACTGTGCTGGATAGCTTTAGTGTCAACTTGACACACCTGGGTTGAGGGAGCCTCAGTTGGGGAATTAGCTCCATTGGATTGGCCTGTGGCCACATCTGTGGAGAATTGTCTTGATTATCGAGCAATGTGGGAGGGCCCAACCCATAATGAGTGGTGCCACCCTGGGCAGGTTGTTGTGTGCCATATAAGA
The DNA here is from genome assembly GCA_009823505.1 of Rhizomys pruinosus. Taxonomy (NCBI): domain Eukaryota; kingdom Metazoa; phylum Chordata; class Mammalia; order Rodentia; family Spalacidae; genus Rhizomys; species Rhizomys pruinosus. The sequence continues at coordinate 1,765,753 of VZQC01012024.1, read as the reverse complement.
AGGCAGGGTGGGGGCTTGGAGAGATGACCTAGCGCCGACTGCTCTTGCAGAGGACCTGGATTCAATCCCCAGCACCCACAAGGCGGCTGAGAACCGTCTTTAACTCCAGTTCCAGGGGAATCCGACACCCTCTTCTGACCTCCACGGCATTGCACGACACAGGTGCACCACCTACATGCAGACAGTACACTCATACACATAAAAAATAATAAAAATTTTAAAAAAGAAAGGCAGGCTGGGCATGAGCCAGGGGAACAAGCCAGTGAACAGCATTCCTCCATGGCCTGTGCTTCAGCTCCTGCCTCCAGGTTCCTGCCATGAGTTCCGGCCTTGGGCTCCCTAAGTGATGAACTGTGACCCAGGAGATGTAAGCTGAATAAACCCTTTCCTCCCCAAGTTGGTGTCGGTCAGAGTGTTTTGTCACAGCAATGGAAGACAAACTAGAACAGATACTAACAATTAATACTAAAATTTCTGGCTACAGTACAAGCTAAATAAGAAAGTGCAAGGTCTGTCGACAGACACACTTTGGAGACACTCCATAAAACCAGGTTAATGATATAGGAGACTGGTTTACCAACATAAGTTGCTTTATCCTTTTCCTGAACCACAAAAGGTTAATGGAAAAAATCTGTACGTGGTAAATATCTGAGATTCTATATTACCACTTTTCTTTTTTTTTCTTTTATAGTACCACTTTTCAAAAAGTTTGTAATACCCTAAAAGCTACAATACTAGTAATTCTCACAACACACCTGAGAGAACAAGATCAAGGCACATATTTGCACTGAAATTGGAAAGTTGGGAAGGGAAGGACACGCCAGTGAGACACCACCTGCTAAGGGAACTGACAAACTGCCACTGTAGGCCTCAAATAAAGCTAATGCCTATAGTTGGGTTCAAAAACAAGCAGGTATCTAGAACAGATCACAACACAGTTGCCGACTTTGGCAGCGCATTGGAACTAGATCTAAACTACATCAAGCCTGATGTATGTATGGCAAGAGATATCTGGCTGGTTTACCACCAACAGAGATGAATGAAAAGTATAAACTGATTTCAGATATGAATCATTATCATTACAATTGCCATAAGTTTAATTTGCTCAGGATACCAATATATTCAATGGTCTGAAAATAAACAGTACTTAATGAATGTCTTTATTTGTAGAAGTATTCATATTCTAAGAGTATAACATAGTCTGGAAACAACTGTGTAAAATTTAAAGTTACAAGGGTGTTTTGTTTTGTTTTTGTTTTTGGTCTTTTCGAGACAGGGTCTCCCTGTAGCCCCAGCTGTCCTAGACCTCACTCTGTAGACCAGGCTGGCCTTGAACTCACAAAGATCCGCCTGCCTCTGCCTCCCGAGTGCTAGGATTAAAGGTGTGCACCACCATGCCTGGCTTAAAGTTACACGGTTTTAATGGCACCTACTGTTACTAGTACTCATGTGAACAGTGTTCTGAACTTCTCAGAGAAAGAGAAAAATACTACAGAATCAGCCCAACACAATAGGTCTTCTCTCTAGCACTATGTATATGTCACAAGCATTTCCTTATATAAAATCTTAATTTCACTCTACAGGTAGAGGAAGACACCATGGCTTTTCTAGAAAAAGGACACTGAGCAAGTCCGGGCACTTGGCCAGGGCTCCTGGCAGGATAGCAGACCAGGCCCCTCCCTGTACAGGAACACAGAAATGCTGCTCCACAAGGGGAGCTCCCAGGATGGGGAAAATTGGGGGGCTCTGCTGGGAACTGAAGCAATGACCCCACAGGTCACCGGCCTGAGCACGGCTGCATGTTGATCTTGTCTAAGGAAGAGTTCAGGTTTCTCAAACATTTTCTGATTTATGAACCAGACCGCCCATTACCTGTGATTACTGCCCAAAAACCTCACCAGAACAAAAGGAGAGAATGAAGAACAGTTTCTCATGACAGAGCAGTGAGGCGTAGGCCAAGGAAATGGCAGCCATGGCACACAGGGAAGACCAAAAAAGACTTTCATGAAGTCCATGCACACAGGCTCACCTGCTTTACTTTGAAAAGAGGCTCTCCAACCCACATTCCTAGCGTGGTTACCACTAAGCTACTCACATTTCCAACAAGCTTAATTATCAGGCTGCCAAGCCCAGGGAAGATCAGAGACAACAAATCAGAAGGGAAGACAGACGACTAAAAACTCCCACCAGAAGCAAAAAGAGTGGCAGAAAGGACAGACTTTAAAAAAATAAAATCAAATAAAAATTGGGACATAAGGACTGTGAAGGTGCAGTAACTTGGGATCATTTATCATAAAAGCAAACACTCCACTCAAAAGACCCTAAAAATACCACAGTATTAAACACAGCCTAGTTCAATAACTAAAGCACAACTCAACGAACTCAAGGTACAAGGAAAAGGAACATCACCTTTCATGTCTACTCATTAGAGAAGGAAAGGCAGCACAGCTCCATCCTTCTACTTCCTACCATTCCATCACAAGACAGCCTTCAAATGGACCACCTCATCTCATCATCAACAGCACCCTGATACAGGCATAACAGACAACTGTGTGGCCAGCACCCCCCAGGAAGGAATTCCCCTTCAGCAAGGAGATGGACTTATCTGGCAGTTGCAAGGCAGTAAGAAGAGATACAAAAACCCATAGCTTGAGAATGAAGGCCACAAGTGGTGGCACACACCTTTAGGCCAGCCTGGTCTACACAGAGAGCTCCAGGCCAGCTGGGACTAAAGGGAGACCCTGTCTCAAAAAGACCAAAAAAAGACAGAGAATGAATGCAGCCTGAAAGGGGTGGCTATACAGTCACACCTCAACATTCACCTGGAATGTCACTCCCCAAACTTCCCTCCTAGCAAGCTCCCCTCTTCCCCTTCTGCATCTCCGGGACCTCCATCTGAAGAGCTGCCCTAACATCTCCTAGTGGCTCTGCCCCTCCCTCTCTACTGTGGGGAAAGCCCTATAGCAATTCCTGCCTGACCCTGACATTTGTGCAGTTCCCAACCCTTGAATGTGGGTGCACTGGCTGCTGACCAGCACAAGCTCTCACGTAGGGGGTGACATGCAAGACTCCAGTCTTGCTACCTGGCTCTGATACAAGTGGGGAAAGGCTTGTTTAACAGGAATTGTGGTGGCCTCTGGCTAACAGCCCACTAAGGGATTCTTGAGATGACCCTGAGAGCTTGAAAGCTAGGTGACCCTTCCCCAGCTGAGCATTCCCGACCAGTAGTGACTAGGTAGGCTCCTGGCTCCTGGGGCCCTAAGGCTACACTTAGCCACGCCCTTCCAAACTCAGGACCCATGCAAATCCTGGTAAGATAAACCCTTGCTATAACCCATTAAGTAAGTTTGTGGTTTGTTTTTGGGGTTTTTTGTTTTTTTTTTTGCATCACCAGTAGATAAACTAATACAGCCATGGCCCAAAAAGTTGAGCACCCCAGTGGTTTTTGTTTTGTCAACTTGAACTTGATCTTTCCCTGTCATTTCCATCACTAATCTGCATATACCACCAAAATTCCTGACTCAGCCACCTCTCTCTACTCATTTATTCTCTCATCTCACTAACAAATTGGCAACTGCAAATCCTTTCCCTTACCCTTCAATCTGCTCGGAGCAGCATACACTGTGCCCCGCCTCCAGCCCTCCCCATTTAGTGGCTTACAACTCTTCTGGAGCCTCTTCTCACACTTCACTGTAAACATTCACCACCTTTCTACCCTCAAACACCTTCTCTTTTCCCATGGCAATCTCATTACACAGAGTTTGCCTCACTTTTTTGAAATCATTAATTCATTTGCTTATCCAACCACATGGCACTGCTCCAGGTGGACTCAGCACTCTCTTCTACACTGCCCTGTGCCAAGAAGCCTGGCTGCCATGACTTCAACACCAAGTTCCCTTGTTCTTTCACAGCATCCTGCAGAAACAAAGCGTGCTCAATGACTCCTTAATCTTTGACCCACATCCTCCACGTCCTGTTGCATGTGCACATCTAAAGCTACTAAGCTACATCTGAAGCAGGAGACACTTCTGCACCTAGTGGTCACCATTTCACTTTGGCCGCACCAAAATCCCAGCAGTGATAATTCTATTAAGGCCTACATTCTACTACAAAAGTAGAATGCGCGCGCACATACATACATAAGCTCAAGCCCACCACCTCTTTCAACTCAACGCTACATACCAGGCATGCTTTTCCCTAGATTCTGGTACTCCTTCCTAAACCCCAGTGCTCATGCCTGACCTCTAGAAACTCATGTAACTGAGCTAACTGGGGATAGAGGCATAAACAAGCAACACCAACACTGTGGCCAGGAAAAGCAGAGTACTACAGTATGCTTATCCCAATCAGGAAGACAAGAAGGCTTGTACAAGGCTCATCTGAGTGGAAACCCAGGGACCAGGAGAGTCATCCAATCAATTCCACTCCTCTGCTAAAAATAAAAATGATTTTTTTTTTTTTTAGTTTACAGAGTCAGAATATGACATCCACTACTAGCTCACCTGGTTACCTGGAAGTCTTTTCCTAATTCTTCTCTCAATTAACCCCAAGCCTCCAAAGGTCTACTCTGAAAGCCCCCCGTATTTTTCAGGTTAGCTAAATCCCTTTATTCTGTACTGCATTTGCCTCAACAGCACTGTCCTGTGAATCACAGGACAGCCTGACCACCATTTGCTCAGGGAGGATAAGAACAGGGACTATGTGCTTTCCCGAGCCTTGCAGGAACAAGCACCTCGTTATTTGTTGGGTAAATGATCTAACTCAAAAGCACAATAAAAACTAATGTTCACATGGCCCTGTGGTACAAGATTCTAGAGTATCTTCTAATGCCTCCAACAGTAACTGTATAAACATCAATATCACAATTCTATGTAACATATTCCACCTCTAATAATTAAATATTCACTGATGCAATCTGCTGATTTTCTAATAACCAGAATGTGTGGTAACTAACATAGCATGTTTTTCCTCTACAGGCAAAATATCAGCAACCTTTTACATCAAAAGAACACATTTAAGATCCTACAGGCTATATAGCATAGCTACTTGCTGTCTGATAATCTGCAAAGTCCAGTTACAGCATAACAGTGAACTACAGTGCTACTTCAAAACAACTTACTATATTAATAAATTTATACAACAGTATGCTTTTAAGGTAAAATGTTCAACTGCTTGAGTTAAGCAGGAGTTCCTAAGCACAGAGCAGATCCATTAGAAAGATTTTAACTCCTCAGATACAGATTTAACATAATCTCAATTGCATTTTTTGTAGAAAGTGACAAGCTGATTCTAATATTGAAATCATTGCAAGAAATATGGTATGGCCAAAGTAATTTTTGAAAGAAAGAAAGAGAGAGAGAGAGAGAGAAAGAAAGACAGAAAGAGAGAGAGAAAGAAAGAAAGGAAGGGAAAGAAAAAAAGTTGAAAGCCTACACAGGCCTGTAAACCCAGCACTCCCGAGGATGAGGCAGGAGGACCACAATACAAGGCCAGCCTGGGCTACGTCACAAGACTAAGTCAGAAGGGAGGAAGGAGGGAAGGGAAAGAGGGGGGAAGAGGGGGGAAGAGGGGGGGAAAGCGGGGAGGGGCGGGAGGGGGAGGGGGAGGGGGGAGGGGAGGGGAGGGGGATGGGCGAGTGGGAGGGGGGGGGGAGGGGAGACATGTTTGAGAAAAACAGGCAGGACTGCAGAGATGGCTCAGAGATTGAGAACACACGCTGCCCCTCCAGTTCCCAGCACCCATATTAGGCAGCTCACTGCCTAGAACTCTAGCTCCAGGGGGATCCAAGGCCTATAGGCCTCCCAGTAAACCTAAGTCACAATAATTCCACCCCAGACATGTTACCCAAAGAGAACAAAAAAGCATGTCTACACAAAAACCTCAAAGTTCACAGAAGCATTTTCCTAATTAGGAAAGGGTGGGTAACTCAACTTCCCATCACCAGGTGAATGGCTAAACTAGGTGTGGCGTACCCTTGTAAGAGATTACTCAGCCAGAAAAGGAGTGAAGGGTTAACTTGTTACAACCTCCATGAACCTTCAAAACATCATCCCAAAGCCAGGCGTGGTGGCCCAGGCCTTTAATTCCACCACTCAGGAGGCAGAGGCAGGCGAATCTCTGTTGAGTTCAAGGCCACCCTGATCTATATAGTGTGTTCCAAAACAGCTGTGGCTTCAGGGAGACCCTGTCTCAAAAAGACCCCCTCCCCAATCATCCCAACAGAAATAAGGCAAGAAAAAAAAAAAATGTTCTGAGTCCACTTAAGTACTCAGAACAGGCAAATCAATCAAGACAGAAAGTAGATTAGTAAGTGCCCACCCAGCAAGGGGAGAATGTGGAATGACTCAACTTGTGTAGCTATGTTTGTACATACTAACTGTACTAAATGAGATCCGGTATGACATTTTTACACATGTATACAGTGTGCTTTCATCACAGTAGATTTTCCTTCTCAGGAGTGATTAAACCATCGTGGATTTATATCATGGTGATGCTAACTGTAAATATACTAAAGACCAAAACTTTTTTTTTTTTTGAGACAGGGTTTCCCTATAGCCCCAGCTGGCCTGGAACTCACTCTGTAGACCAGGCAGGCCTTGAACTCACAGAGATCCACCTGCCTTTGCCTCCCAAGCACTAGGATTAAAGGCATGCACCACCATGCTCAGCTTAAAAGATGGTTCTTAGCTGCTATATGGGTGCTGGGAATCGAACCCGGGTCCTCTACAAGAGCAGTCACCGCTCTTAACCACTGAGCCATCTCTCCAGCCCCAAGACCAAAACTTTTTAAGAAGTTGACATGGGGGCTGGAGAGATGGCCTAGCAGTTAAGAGCACCGACTGCTCTTGCAGAGGACCTGGGTTCGATTCCCAGCACCCACATGGCGGCTGAGAACCGTCTTTGACTCCAGTTCCAGGAGAATCCAACGCCCTCTTCTGACCTCCGAGGCACTGCACGACACCAGTGCACAGACCTACAGGCAGACAGTACATTCATACACATAAAAAATAAATAAAAATAATAAAATAAATTTTAAAAAAGTTGACATGATAGTATACAAACTGTATATTAATAAAATTGCTATTTTAGGGGCTGGAGAGATGGCCTAGCGGTTAAGAGCACCGACCGCTCTTACAGAGGACCCGGGTTCGATCCCCAGCACCCACATGGCGGCTGAGAACCGTCTGAAACTCCAATTCCAGGGGAATCCGAGACCCTCTTCTGACCTTCGCGGCACTGCATGACACGGGTGCACAAACTTGCATGCAGACAGTACATTCATACACATAAAGAAATAAATAAAAATTATAAGATAAAATAAAATAAAATAAATAAATAAAATTGCTATTTTAAAAGGAATGTTAGGTATGGTAGTGCATACTTGTAATCCCACCATTTAGGAAGTAGAGGCAGGAGGATCAGAAGTTCATGGCCAGCCTCAGCTACATAAAGGGTTCTGGGTCATCCTGAGCTACATGAGACTCTGTCTCTAAACAACCACAGGCACTTACCTACCCACCTGCACAGCAATTCCTTTATCTACTAAAACTCCTTAGAGTTTCACCTTTTTTTTTTTTTTAATTTATTTCTGTATGTGTATGAATGTACTGTCTGCATGCAAGTGTGTGCATGCGCGGAGATAGGAGATTTCGGATAATGAGGGTTGTTCAGGATCCCCTGGAATGGGAGTTCTCTGGACATTGGAGTTTCAGACGTTCTCTGCCGCCCATCTGGGTGCTGGACTCGAACCTGGGTCTTTGTAAGACGCGGTCGATGCTCTTAACGCGTATGGTCATCGTCGGTCCACCCGACTTTCGGTTCTTCTTATTGAAGGCAGTACGTCAAAGTTGTACTTTGGGCACACGTGCTGTTCTACACGTATGATATTAATGGTCATCACTAGGTCATCAATTGCTAGCTGCTGGCTGTGCGAGTCATTGCTGTGCATGATACTGCCCTTCACAGTCCTCACATACTTGTTCTTTTGGTCGGTTTAATTGTTTCGTAATTTTGGGAAATTAGTTTTGAAACAAGAGGACTGCAGCAGGAGAGGGTTATGGGAGTTTAGCAGCATGGCAGCAAGGGCCTTAAACAGAAGGTCTGTTCCAGGTTCCCTTCCTTCTCGGATATGGTCTTTCTTTATTATAGTTTATATATTTATGTTAGGTGTATGCAGTTATACTTATGCCGTACAATCAAGTGAGCTGGTAAGCATGCCCACGAGGGTCAGAAAAGTGGCGTACAATTCCATGGAGTGAGCACAGGTATCGCTCTGTGCTTGTATGTAATTCAGGCCGCAAGTGGGTGAATGAGGTGGCGGAGTGGGGTGCATTTTTGCAACTTCCTAGCCACATTAAGTCTATTAAACCAGTGAGTTACAGTGGATAAGGGTGTAAAGAGTTTATTTTGAGCAGCCTGCAACCCAGACAGTAAGTAAGGCTTGGCTCAACTTTGTGCTTACTTATGACGTTGTTAGCTGCCATGTGAGGATCTAGGAATCAACAACAGGGCTTAGAGCGCCAGTGCTCTTCTGCTGAGCATCTCTCCTCCCTCCTTGTCTATTCCATTGGTTCGCTGAATCTCATTGGTATCAGGCGGTTTGAACTTCTACGGGATTGCTGCTCCCGAGTGCGTGGGATAAGGAATGCACCATGCCTGGCTTGTTCCACTCTTTTTTTTTTTTTTTTTTTTTGTCTTTTTGAGACAGGGTCTCCCTGCGGCCACAGCTGTCTTGGAACTCACTCTGCAGAGCAGGCTGGCCTTGAACTCAAAAAGATCCGCCTGCCTCTGCTTCCCGAGTGCTAGAATTAAAGGTGTTTGCCACCACGCCAGGATCTAAAACTCCAACTGCTTAAGCTTAATGTCCACAAGAAGAAAAAGAAATGAAGTCCACCCAAATATCTTTTTTTTTTTTGTCTTTTTGAGGGTCTCCCTGTAGTCCCAGCTGTCCTGAAACTCACTATGTAGACCAGGCTGGCCTTGAACTCAGAGAGATGCACCTGCCTCTGCCTGCCAAGTGCTGGGACTACATACAGGCATGCACCACCACGCCTGGCTTCCACCCAAACATCTTAACTATGACACCTCAGAAGATGCTAACAGCCCACCCTAAGCTGCCTATGAATGCCCACAGGACAAAGCAGACGCAAACCACCATAGTCTGGATGTCCTGCTTTGTACAAATCAAGGCACAAGCTTCAAACAGTTACAATGCCCACTCGTGATCTACTACTCTTCATGCATCTTCATACATATCTTCATGCAAGGCTAACTGACCAGCACCTTTGGCCTCCTATCTGTAGGGACAGTGAATATTGTCTCTGCAAAAACTTTAATCACTATAGTAACTAAACATGAGAAATTCATTTAGGAGCTAATATAATTTTTTAAATTTTGTATTGCATTTATGTAGTGAGTACCATGTGTGACAAGCACACACACTCACATGCACACACACACACACAGAGCACAGCCCACATGTGGAGGTCAGAGAACAACTTTCAGGAATTAGTTCTCTCCTTTTACCACACAGGTTCTGGGGATCGAGCGCAGGTCCTCAGGCTTGGTCACAAGCACCTTTTACCTGCTGAGCCATCCAGCCAGTGTACAGCATTATTTCCTTCTACATTGCTTAATGGAGCCAATTTAAGACACCAGGACCCCTACTGCAGTGCCAGAGTCCCTCCTCATACAATGTCTCTGCTTAACTCCTCTAAGTAATATAAGCCGTTCTTAACCAACCTGCCACCAGGACCAACACCTGGCCTATGGACCCAAAGCTAAGGGGTCAGTCCCACTCAGTCTTGAGTATTTCTTTACCTCCTGAGCCAGAAAATGGTAAGCAGTATAAACTAGGGTCAAGACATGCATGAGCCATGACTGCGTGGCCACAGAAAGCTGCACGTGCATGCAGTTTAAGCACTGAGAAATGGAGAAGGACCGTCAGTCAGGAGAAAGAAAAGGGAATAGGATCGGGAAGGAGCACTGGCTTCACGAATTGGCCCAAGGAGTCTCTAGAGATGACTTCCAATCCAGACACTCCAGGGACAGTTCTCAGGTTGTCTCACTCCCCCATGTCTCTCCCAGGGGCTAAGGCTCCTTCTGCTCTTAGGCCAGAATGGCCCCTACCTGGTTCTTCCAAAGTGGCTGGGTTTCCTGCAATCCAAACTGCTCCTTTCTCGAGACAAGATTTTACTATGTATCCCTGACTGGTCCAGAACTTACTATGTAGACCCCGTTAGCCTAGAACTCTTAACAGTCTCCTGCCTCAGCTTCCCAAGTGATGGATTACAGGTACGAGACATCACTTTGCTTTCCCAGTCGTTTTAATGGTGTTAAGACATACCCAATCCAGGGGCTGGAGAGATGGCCTAGCAGTTAAGAGCACCGACGCTCTTGCAGAGGACCCGAGTTCGATCCCCAGCACCCACATGGTGCCTGAGAACTGTCTATAACCCCAATTCCAGGAGAACTCCAGTTCCAGGGGAATCCGACACCCTCTTCTGACCTCCGAGGCATTGCACGACACCTACGTGCAGACAGTACATTCATACACATAAAAAATAAATAAAACTTAAAAAAAAAGACATACGTGTGGCCGGGCGTGGTGGCACACGCCTTTAATCCTAGCACTCAGAAGGCAGAGGCAGGTGGATCTTTGTGAGTTCAAGGCCAGCCTGGTCTACAGAGTGGGTTCCAGGACAGCTGCGGCTACAGGGAGACCCTGTCTCGAAAAGACCAAAAAAAAACAAATAAAAAAGACATACCCAATCCAGAATTTACCATTCTAGCCATTTCTGAGCATCCGATCTTGTGGCAGTATCTGTACCCTGCTGGGCACCACCACTTACAATGGCTTACAGGTTTACAAACATTCAGAAAGATAATGGGGGTTTTATTATTTTTTTGAAACAACAGTTCTACCCCTACTCCTTCATCAAATGGCAAGAGCTAGGAACCTCACAGGGTAGGACTGTGGTAGGGTGGAAAAGGCAGCAAAGAACATCCACCACAACTTGGAATAGCACCAGAGCAGCTAAACGCATCCTAGGCTCCTCCAGGCACGGCCAAAGAGGCCAGAGAAACTCAAAATACGTGGCTGACAGACAACAGCTATCAAGGACGTTCAGCCCAGTTTGAGGGCTCACCCCACCGCTGCATCAGGAGGCACGCATAACAGCAGCAATGGATCATCTTCACAATAATCTGACTCAGTACACAAAAGCCAACGTCCCTCCTGCCAGAATGCCTGCAGTAAATTTCTGGGCTCTAAATTTGGTCAAGTAATCTATGATCAATTTCTGGAGGACCCCTAGGAAGAAAGACAAGTACTTCAAAAGCTCTGAGTGCCCACTCACCACCTTTCCACTTGTTAGAGCTTTCTCTTTAGCACAACAGCCTCCATCAATAAAACTAAATGAGGAAGAAACCTCCATCAGAGCTTTGTCAAAGCAAATAAATTCAGGCAGCAGAGAAGGAAAGGACAAAGCAAGGAATGTTTACAACAAGAAGAACTTGAACTTGCCCTTCTGTATCCTAAAATACAAAAGAAACTTTGGAAAAATGAATTACGTTCAAGGCCTCCTCAAATGCCAGGCCTGGAACAGCCCAGGCAGCATGTACAGCTGAGGATCCTATACTATTGATTACGGCAGACCGTAGCAGACCACGGCAACTTCCTAACCCACATGAGTTTAATAGGAAGAGTCTGTATTTACTGAATTACTAGTAATCTATATGTTTTAATAAGTTATATTAATCAACTCCAAAAAAGCAAGAGTTAAATGAATATAAATACTACCTTGAACACAAAATGTCTGAGGTTATCAAATACTTTTTCATCTGCAGTCAGATATTACTTAAGTCTATTTTCCAAAACTATGAACCCTCATTCATACCTGAATAAAGTCTTAAATCCACCCAGGTAATGACCAGGAAGACTGAACACTTCAATGCTGGACATACATCTGCATTAAAAACCTAAACATTTGACTTTCTTTAATGTAAATACTCAATGTGGTAAACATATGTGAAGGGGAGGGAGGAAAAAAAAAAAATCCTGTATGTAGACCAAGCAGAGGGGTGGCCTTTCAAAGGCTGTACTTCAAACTCCTCCTCTATGGCTTGAGCCTACACACATTCTCTTGACCTGGCAAGAAGAGCAATACACACAGCAGCCCAGTACCGGCAAAGCAGCTACAAAGGAAACCTTATACATCCAACTTCACATCCTTATCATCACAGGACAGGATGGCAAGAACTTGCAGAGAGGTCATTTCTAGGACAGCTCTTTATCCATTAGGACAATGTCCTCAGAATCATTACCAACTAACCCAGCACAGAGCTGAGGTCTCAGAAAGCCATGCTGGGAAGTGGAGCCAGAATCCAGAGTAGAATGGGGAACTATCTAGCAAGAGGTATGGAAGCCACACAGGTCCCAGGAGTGGCAGGAAAGCTGCCAAAAAGCACAGTTAGGTTCCGTGGTGCCATGGCCACCTGTGTGGCTACTAAAGCAAAGTACACTGTGCAAAAACCAAGAGGCCTTGTTCTAAAAGCCTCTGGGAGACCGAGAGCAGAGGAGACCGAGAGCCTCTGTGGCCTGAGGACTGACCTACCACTGTCTGATCCAGGGCAGAACAAGGAAAACACAGCTAACACACCCCCCCCCCCACACACACACACACGGGGTGGGGGGGAGGTATGGAGCACAACATATCCACATAATTTAAAATTGAAAATAAAGGAGCTGGAGAGATGGGTCAGCAGTTAAGAGCACTGGCTGGGACCCAGGTTTGAATCCCAGCATCTACATGACAGCTAACAACCAAGTATAACTCTAGTTCCAGGGGATCTTCCACCCTCTTCTCTCCTCTGCAAACATTGCAATGACATGGGTGCACTTACATATGTGCAGGCATAAATAAAACTCATACATATAAAATAAAAATAAATTTAAGCCAGGCGTGGTGGAGCATGCCTTTAATCCCAGCACTTGGGAGGCAGAGGCAGGCAGATCTCTGTGAGTTCAAGGCCAGCCTGGTCTACAGAGCGAGCTCAGGCCAACTGAGACTGAAGGGAGAAGACCCAAAAAAATAATAAAATAAAATAAATTTAAAATTCAAATAACTCCTTTCTTAATGTTACAAACAGGGCTCGTGCTGGGCATGGTGGCACATGCCTTTAATCCCAGCACTTGGGAGGCAGAGGCAGGCAGATCAAGGCCAGCCTGATCTACTATAGTGAGTCCCAGGCCAGCTGGGCTCCAGGGAGACCCTGTCCTAAAAAGGAAGAAAAAAAAAAAAAAAGTCCTGAAGTGTGGCCAAGTAGTAGAGAATATTTTAGCATCCACCAAACTCTGCATCATATCACCGCACTGCAAGAGAGGGGATATATCCATATAATTTATGTATGTATATAATATATACACTTACACAAACATGTATATAAATAATATACAATTCAACAATGTGTATTACAAATAGATTCTTATAAACCCTCCTCAGAAAATAACAAATGTCCTATGTGCCTTCGAGTGCATATCCAAAGCTGTTCTGGTTTCTCCTAACATCTACTTAAAGAGAACTGCTAGCTCAGAGACAAGCCACTCATCTGTGACCCTTCAGCAACTAAAGGCACATGAAGCTCTAGTTCCATTCAAGGATGTAAGAAGTGCTATGTGTTGGCTTAAAAAGCCAACTCCAGGGGACTGGGGAGATGGTGCAGTTAGTAAATGCTTGCTTTGCAAGCACGAGGACCTCAGTTCAGACCCCCCAGTGCTCCCGTAAAAGCTGGACACAACAGCACAAGCCTGTAAACCTAGCACTGGAGGGCAGATACAGGCCAGCACCTGGGGCTCACTGGCTGATACCTAGGGCTCACAGGCTAGCCAGTCTAGCCAATCAGTGAGCTCCAGGTTCAGTGAGGGAACTGTCTCACAAAATAAAGCTCTACTGATGGAGTGAAACGGAAAAAGACACCCGATCCAAGTCACCTCCTGACCTCCAGACGAACAAACATGCATATGCCCTCACACATAGACACACACAAAAGATAAAATTTAAAAATCTCCTGAGTAAGGTATGCTGGCATGGCCCTGGGTTCAAGTCCTTGGTGTGCGTGTTTAGAAGATAGATGGGTTTTAATGAAAATGACTGCAAGTCTCCATTACTCAGTATGCAGTACTCTAATCATGAACTGAGTTAAAATGGTACTTCTAAGTAACAGGTTTTATTTCTAAATCTTTTTGGCAATTAAGTAATCAGAAAGTCAGCAAACCCGCCCCCCCCAAAGAAGGGAGAGAAAATGAACTTTTTTACAACTCACCATTCATCAACCACAGACCTGAAAGAGGCCAGAGGCCAGGAGCCCAGCCTTCAGCTTGGCCCTGCAAAGGAAAACTAAGATTTCTTCAAGAACTGTTCTCACTCTAAATTACAAGCAGTGACCTCCCTGGAGCAGCTCTAGTCCACAGCTACATGAGTGACCATCAGGGGAGATGAGTCAAACTCCAGGACAAGGGATACTATGCCATATGCCAGTTCCACAACACAGTATATCAAAAATAGAAAGCATTGATGATATAAAATAATCAGGTTTGAAATATATCAAGAGTAACAATGCTCAAAAAAATTCAAGCACATTCCAGTAGAATTTGAAAACTAATTTAGTCTCCAGGCATAATCTCTTTGAAATAAAGTAGAATCCTTCAATTCAGAAAAATAATACAATAAATACTACTTTATAACTGAGAGGCATAGCACAGCACTCTGACCTTCCATTAAGAACAAAATTGTGTGTCAATATGTTCACAACACAATTAAGTCCATGAGATCATGAGATAATTAAACCGGGTGCGTTAGATTTCAATCTGGCCAGAACCTTATCCAAACTGCCCTGATGCACACCAGCAACTACAGCGTTATCAAAACAACTTGGGCATCTTATCTTTTGCTTTACCTTTTATCGTTGATTTATGGGCTGACTGGGTGGTAAGCTGATTTGTGCATGTGCCAGTGTTGGTTCAGGAATACAAAGCAAGAGATTGGAAGCACCAAATTCATGAATGAAAATGCTGACGTCATAGCTCAGCTCCCAGCACAGCCTGGAGTATGGGAGGCAAGTGTGGGTATTCTGGGATGTTATGTCACCAAAGTCAATTAATAAAGAATGTAAAAGCAGCAGCCCGCCCTGGTTCAGAATGAAGAAAGGCGAGAAACAGAAACACTGGATTTACCTTTGCCCTGGACAGAAATAAAAAGCACACCTGCCAGTGGCAAGTACAGGCACTACCTGTACACTGACTGAGCTGGTTCAGATTACCAGGGCTGGCAGCCAGACCTGGTATCTCTAAACAAGCAGGCCAAGATCCCAAGATCCCAGTCCCAGGCTTAATACTTTCTCCTGCCAGCCTGTCACTCACCAACAGCACATGGCAGCCAAAGAAACCACCACCTGGCCTAACTTCTGACTATAAGTAATCCCAAGAGTAGCAGGTGGAACTGTGAGGAAGCAGGGATTTGACTACAACAATTTTTTTGTGAGGAGGAAATGCTTTTATCAAATGATGTAAAGTAATAAAAAGAAATGACAAACTTGGATTTATTTAGAACTAATTAAAGGAGCTAATAGATTGTTCACATTTTTCATCTCCTGAAGCAATACTAACTTACAAGAAGTTTAGACACAGTTCTAAAATCCTTTTATTCAGGTCACCTAAGTCACTGATTCCTAAATTCCTAGTAGTCCCCAAGAAATTTAGGATTATTACACCTTTAGAAAATGGAAGTGACCCTCAGATCCTTCCTAACTTCTCTAAGGCACAAAACTACAAGGACATTCTTGCTAACCACTCACACAGCTTAAAATAGCCATTCACCCCAAATGGATTTTTGTTTAATTTAAGCAATAAACAATTTTGCCAATAAACATTTTAAAAAGGAGATCTTATTAAGTTAAAATGCAAACAGGCCAGTTTTATCTGCAAATCTAAAATGTTCAAAGAGATCATCTTACATTTCCACCACAAATATCTCTGATAGAACATCACTACCCCCTTGTGGATTTGCAATAAAAAAATCCTTATCTTGAATCTCTTTTTGAAATGTTCCATTCTGCTGAACTTCCATCAAACTTTACATTTTTCTCACTAGAAACTGCTATTTTATCTCAAGTACTTTCTAAAAAAGAGGGAAAAAAACACAACATTTTAAAATAACCAAGCCCATCAACTTCTTTATGGTAGAAATGCCCCATTTGGGGGAATTACAGACGTTTCATTTTTACTTGGAGTGTCAATTGTACTTCCAATTACCACGTGAAGATTATTTCTAATCATAAATGGGTAATTATTTCACTGCAACGTCTTTTTACTTCTTATAATTTCATGTTTCATATCAATTTCTTGTATCTCTCCCAAACGGTTTATGTCCAACTGCCTAGAAAAACCAATGGGCACACTGACTCCTCAGAAAGGGACTAAAAACAAAGTCTAAATTTCTTAAAGATAAATTCTTGACTTCAGAATGATTCCTGGCAGTCTCACTCAACCCTGACATAAGAAAAATATAATACATTCTTCAAAACTGTCAACTCAAGCTGTCTTTTTTTTTCTTCCTTTTTTTAGTTAAAAGAGTACCTCTGAGCCAGACACAGAAGCACATCCCTGTTATCCCAACACTTGGGAAGCAGTTCAGGAGTTCAGGGTCATCCTCAACTACATAATGAGGTCAAGGCCAGCCTAAGCTATGAGATGCCCTGTCAAAAAAGGAAGTCACAAAGACAGGGAAACGGAAAGGAAGAGATACAGTCAGCAAAGAAAGGAAGGGAGGGAGGGAGGGAGGGAGGGAGGGAGGGAGGGAGGGAGGGTGCAAAAGTACCCCTGGATGTATCTGCACATAGTTCTAGCATGATATACAAACACCTCTCACTGATGCAGACTAGGCAGGCTTACATACCTGGCTAACCCTCCTTACAGACATCCCTATAACAATGTCCAGTAACAATGCCCTGCACTGTCCACACTGGAGGTCAGCACCCATTCTCTCACATATGCAGAACTCAAAAGGAATACAGTACTTACTTTTGCTAGTATTCATTAAGTGAGAATAAATGGGAAAAAATAAGCCACTTGGTAAGTGTTACCTTGTGGAAAGGCAGAAAAGGTACTGTTCGGTTTACTTAAAGGATGCAAAAGCCATTTAGACAGTATCCAAAGGTACCAGTTGTGTCCCAGTCCAAGCTAGTGACTAAGGTGCAGAATAGCCATCAGAGCCAGCCTCATGATGGCTGCTTTACAGGGGATTATTTTGTTTTGGTTATTGTTTCTAGATGTTTCTTTGGCAGGGAGGCAGGAAGTTAGCTGGCATAAGGAAGTAAAAGATAAGTGTAATGCCACTTTCCTCCAGGCACTGCCATGTTTAAAACTGAGAGGAACTCAGTCAGTCTCAAACATTTCTTTCAAGGCATGACACTGTGTACAAAACTATCCTGCAGCAAGCAGAGGAAGAACATGGTGCAGGCCAGCATATCTCCTTCCAAGTTACCCTATGCCAAAGGTTTCAGGAAGGGATCTGTTTCATGATTTGAAAGGCCTTGCTAAATCTAAATGGAAAGAAAACAGTGGTTTTACTTTTCTAAATAAGCAAGGACTCATACACACACACACACACACACACACACACACACACACACACACACACAAAACCCAGGCAGCTGCATCAAGTATGAGTAGAGCTGGGCATGTGTGCACATCTCCTCCTGGCACTCAGAAGGCAGAGGCAGAGGCAGAGGCAAGTGGGGTTCTCCAGATTGAGGCCAGCCTGGTCTGCATAGCAAGTTCCATGCCAGCTGGGGCTACACAGAGACCTTGTCCCAAAACAAAGCACAGCACAGAGCGAGGAGAGTCCTGGGATGAGTACACAAGAACAAGGACAGCACACGTCTGGTCCTTATCTTAGGATAGCCAATTACCTGAAAGGAAACAACATGTCTCCTAAAAACAAGAAAAAAAGGAAAAGGAAAATTAATGTGACTTGCACTTGGCCTCTCTTAGCACTGGGGTACAAAATATCTAAATCCAGAGTAATGAGGTTAAAGTGTAAAAAAAAAGAAATGCTCAAGAAACATTACTAATCTTTATCAAAGAAACTCATTAATCCTACAAGCAAGGGTGGTCTCCATGCAAGGGTGTTCAAAGCAGAAAGATGCCAGGCAACCTTAGAGATACCATTTCTAAACACAGTGAGGGACATACTTACTTTGAACAACATTAAATACCAGACCGCTATTCATTGTACATTATATATATGGAAACAGGCATATGACAAACACTATAGGGTAAGACCACCTCTATATACACTTTCCAATGTAGACCATCTCTATGTCACAGGACTGCCAAACACTACATCTGTGGATGACAAGAATAAAAGGATGTGCTAGTATCTGAACAGCCTACATTCTTTACCTGAAAAGAAGAGGAGGAAGGAAGATGATACACTATAATCTGGAGAGCAGTGGCCTATGCTCCTTCAAGTTATATGGACAGATCTGCAAAACTGGAGCTGCAGGACAACACTTGATGAGGCAGAGGAACATGAGAGGGTCCCAGACTTCCAGTAAACAAAGGCTTCATGACTGACATAATTGTTAGCTGTGCCCAAAGAAATGTACTGTAATCAAACCAAAAAGATAGATGAGGCTAGATAAATGCAGCAAAAACAAATTTCCAAGATTCTACATAGGGAGGATCAGAAGCCTGAAGGGCAGTGTTTGACCCCTGACCTCCAACTATAAATACCATTATTGCCTTGCTGGAATTTAAATACCATGCCACCTACCTATCCTAAGGGAAACAAGAACAATGCCTTGTATACAGGAAAAGAGTGGTAAACAGTCCACTCACTGAAAGGCAAAAAGGCAGTATGCAGATAAGAAAAAGTACAGATAGATAATAAAAGCTCCTTAAAAGGGAAGGGGGCTTCCAGGTGTGGTGGAGCATGCCTTTAATCCCAGCACTTGAGAGGCAGAGGCAGGCAGATCTCTGTGAGTTCAAGGCCAGCCTGGTCTACATAGCAAGCTCCAGGCCAGCTGGGACTAAAGGAGACCCTGTCTCGGGGCTGGAGAGATGGCCTAGCGGTTAAGAGCACCGACCGCTTTACAGAGGACCCGGGTTCGATCCCCAGCACCCACATGGCGGCCGAGAACCATCTGAAACTCCAATTCCAGGAGAACTCTAGCTCCAGGGGAATCCGAGACCCTCTTCTGACCTCCGCGGCATTGCACGACACGGGTGCACAGACCTGCATGCAGACAGTACATTGATACACATACAGAAATAAATAAGAAAAAAAAAAAAAAAAAAAAAAGAGACCCTGTCTCAAAAAGACCAAAAATAAATAATTAATTAATTTTTTTTTTTTTAAAGGGAAGGAAGGTTAAGTAAGAGGGAGAATTTGAGTTGCCAAGAACATCAAGCAAGGCATGATGATACCAGAATACAGGAAACTGAAGCAGATGACCTATACTCACATAGACTACACACTGTGACAATCCTACACAAGAGTCTTCCCAGGAGTGAAAGCTAGCCTTGTGTACACTGGGGAAGGGGACTGAGTAACAGACAAGAGAAAACCATACTTCACATGAACTTTTTTTTTTTTTGGTCTTTTTGATAAAGGGTCTCCCTTTAGCCCCAGCTAGCGTGGAACTATGTAGACCAGGCTGGCCCTGAACTCACAGAGATCTGCCTGCCTCTGTCTCCCAAGTGATGGGATTAAAGACATGTGCCACCCACGCCTGGCTTCAGATGAACTTTTAAGAGTGTCAACATCATGATGTACACCTCAGTCGAATCAAAATAAAAAACCTGAGGCTATTCATTGAAAAAAGAAAAGATACAAGTATCAGTACTATTAAAAAGCATAGAGAATCAAAAGTTAAAATAGAATAAAACGTCACACAATGAAACAGTTTACATCAGAATGGTCACATCACCACAGATGGGCATAGACTGTTAACACCTCCTCGCAGCAAAAATGTAGCGGCAGCTCATTTACCACTCAATACATGAGAGCATGAACCACACTAGTTCAACTTCGTTATGTCCACATCATACCTAGTATATAATGCTGCTGTTTAAATGTTTAATAGCATTTCAATAATCACCTATCTAAATGACCTACAAGTTACGTCTAGACAATCACATTAAGGTTGACTCTACTTTTTTCTGCCTGCATATACACATACACACCCCCACAGTCTGGAAGAAAGCTGTTAAATGCCTCTCCCAATACACCCTCCAACCTCCTCACCACCCCCTCTCCTGCAGGGGGAAAGAAACAGCCTGACAGGATAGCAAGCACACTATTCAAGTACAGTACGATTGCAATCCAAAAAAATAAAATTCAGAAAATTTTTACAAGACTTTTTTATTAAAGACAAGTACAAGACACACTGAAATGTCATCCATACTAAAAGACTAATGAGACCCAGTATGGTCTCAAGTAAAGTCATGTTAACCCCCACAGATGCCTGCAGGCAGAAGATACCCAGGAGAGGACTGAATGAGTGACTGGCGGGAGCAGCCAGAGTTCAGAGTCACACGCATAAAGGTGGCACGAGAGCCAATGGGCAGAACCATGGGGAAGAACTTGGGAACCCTCTTCTGCTACTTTGACAACAAAGTGGGAAGAAGGACTAAGAATGGCCCAAAGTAATGATGGAAACAGTGGGTGGGGGGGGAACTACACTATAGACAGGCTCCTTGAGATCAGAAAGAATTCACATTGCACCAGGACACAAGAAACCCAGCCTAACCACAGAACTAAACAACTGCTTCCAGGCTCTAAAATGAACCATTTTAAGGGGAAAAAACTAAAACCACCAGAGCCCAAAAACCAGAGCAACACCAAATGTAGCTGAGCTGGGCATAGCTGCCCAAGCCAGTGATTCCAGCATTCAGTATGCTGAGACAGGAGGACTAATGCTAGTTCCAGGCCAACCTGCTCTACACAGCTAACTGCAGGCCAGCCTGAACCACACTCAAAATGTGACCCTACCTCAAAAAATCAAAATAGTAATTTTTTTTTCAAATTAAAAAGGAAAAAGTGGCTGAGTATGACACATAAATTCGTCTCCAAGAGCCAGTAAAAGTGATGCTATTCTTTTAAAAGGGAAGCTGACCCAATGTGACCTTGAAAAGAAGTTGCAGTGTACAAGTCAACACGTAACGTAAAATCTACTGAAAGGTGAGATGGAGAAACCCACCATTTCCCAGAAGCAGGCAAGTCAGGTCTTCAAGAAGAGAAGGAAAGAAGTGTCACCTGACCTTTCCCCACTGGGGAGTAAGGGGAGTCATATTCTGACAGAGGGTACCCTGGCTAACTGCAGGACCGCCCTACACAGGGGATGGGAGAGCTGACCTCCAACCCTCAAGGCCCCAGTGACAAGCACAGCCTGTGAACTCAAGAGGAGCCTACTTTGAGGCAGGAAGTGTTCCTCAGTGAAAGTGGATACCTCTGCTCCCGCAGCCCAGTCCTGATCGTCCGGCTCAGCAGAGAAAACTCCAGAAGCCCACAGAAGAGCCACTATCAGAAAAGAAATCACTCTGCCAGGTCTACAGCAATATACCCAGCGGGTGTTCAACTCTTGACTCTCTCGAAGTTCACTAACACCCTTAAAAAAACCCAACCCTCTAAGCTGACTACAACATGGAAGGAATTAAAAAGACACGCACACACGCACACGCATACACACATACATGCATACATACACATACACACACACACACACACGCACACACATGCACACAAACACCCAGAAAAGTAAAATCAGACCGAAAGCTCTACTTTCCGACTCCATGGCTAGAAATCGCTTAGAGAGAGGGGAGGGAGTGTCCAGCAGAGCCTGTCAGGAAGTAAGACTTCACTGCTGAGTGACAGCGATGAGGGAAGGAGCAGCAGAAAGGAACCAGAGCCCCTGACCAAAGCCCCAGCCGCAGAGAAGAACCTGGAAAAATCCTGCCACCCTCAGTGAGGGTCAAGCGCTTTTCTAGAGGCACCTTTTCCTAATTTCACCACCTCGCTGCCTTCACTGGCCAAAGTACAGCAGGGACGCACTTGAGGTCAATCGTTTCCAGGTCTGCCCCAGAGAAAGTCTTCTCCATTTCCTATCCTCTGCCCCAAAGCAAGAAATCCCTTTCTTCTACACTGCAGTAAAGAAATCAAGATAAGAACTTCCCCTCCGTGCAGAATCAAGCTGAGAAGACCGCCCCTAAATTCAGAGTGCCTGATCAACTGCTCCTCACTGCCCACACTGGGGACATGGTGAATGGTCTTCAGATCAGCACAGTACAGAAGACAGATGAAGGCCTGGCAATACTCCTGATCCTTCTACAGTAACATACATATGTATGTGTATCTACATATCCTTGTATGTTAACAGTCCTCACACTCCTCCAGCCCTTCTAACTTTCTCTGCCTGTGTACGGGATATCCTTGCACTAAGGGGTGTGTGTTTTATGCCAGTGTGTGAACAAATGCACACATCAATGATCTCCATTCTGTTAAGAGAGAACCAGAACAGCAAAAATAGAAAGCAATTAAATTCCCTTTTACTAAAAGGTACAAAAGCCAAAGAAATGTGTGGATCCCTCCAGACCACCACCAGGGCCAAAGGAAGGTTCTGGTACACCAGACCACCACCAGGGCCAAAGGAAGGTTCTGGTACACAAGGAGCACAGCTACCTCTTCTCCAAAGGCACGTGGGCGACAAGGGTGTCTATGCTCCCTATTCTGGAAGGAAAGGCATATGGCTTCTCCTTACCCAGCCAACATGAATACAATTTGAGAGAATTAGAAAAAGTCAAGGTAGCAGGCTCACTAGATACGGCGGACTGGAAACACAGCCATAAGGATATGAGTTCTCTCAAAAAAAAGGGGAGGGGAGTACTTCCAAGAAAGGTTCAAAGACTTCTTGAGAGTGGGACACAGAAAGTCTGGTTCTTGCTGCTCAGAGCACAGTAATCAGAACACAGAAAATCAAGGGCACATGACCTTTTCCCTGTGGGGTAGTGTCAACTGGTGAAGAGTGCCCTCCTAAAATCAAGTGGGAGCAAAAATACATCCTTGTTTTCCTGCGGGAAGGGAGTCACTGCGGTGCCCCCCCTTCGCTCAAGTAGTAGGCACGATGGAAGGCCTGCCCTACATCTGACTGGGGCGCCCACCCTGGCCCAGACAGGGAACTCCGGGGGGGGGGGGGGAGAGAGAGGAGTCAGGGTAGACAAACAGCTGGGGAACCGAGCACTGGAACGTCCAGTTTTTCCTCCCAAAGGAAAGGAGGGCGAAGTCGAAGGGTACCGAAGAAATGAGCTCACACCGACCCAGGACAGCGAGCGGAGCGTGCACAGATCTGAAGTGTCTGCCTTGCTACTGAGACGACTTCCAGCCGCACAGGCCCCCACGAGCCACGGAGCGAGGAAAAAGGGAAGAGCACGGGGAGCGCGCGTCCCCGAGTCCTGCCAAAAAGGGGCAACCCGGAGTGCAGAGCCCCAACCCCCCGAACCCCGAGAAGGGGACGGGCTGAGACTGACCCAGGGCCAAGCGAGGTCACGGAAGGTAAAGGGCAAGGCAGCGTGCCGAGCCTGCCTGGCCGCGGCCGCGAGACCCCACCCTCCCCGCGGTGAGGGGCAAGGGCAGGGGAGCAAGTGCCCGGCGGCGAGGGGCGGGCAGGCTGCGCAGGCCCCCCGCCCTGCCCAGCGCGAGGGGGAAGGGTCGCCGGGCCTCAGCCGAGGGGCGCCGGGCAGGAGGGGGTCCCCCTGGCGGGGATGCACGCGGGGACACCCTTGCCGGCGCTGGGGGGCGCCTCGAGGAGCGCCCGGCTGGGCAGGGGATGTCCGGCCCTGCCGCCGCCCGGAGCCGGGAGCCCGCGGCCGGCCAGGGCTGAGCGTCGCCGCGGCCGCCTGCCCGGCGGGGGAAGCGGCCCGAGCAGCCCGGCCGGGGCCCGCGAGCCCGCGGCGGATAAACTTTCCGCCCCGCGGCCCCCACCCCGGCCGGCGCGGCGGGGCGCAGGCTCACGGCCGGCGGGGATGCCCGACCGGGTGGGGGAGGCGCCGGCCCGCCGCGGCTCCTCCTCCTCCTCCTCCTCGCTGGGCCCGGCCCCCGCCCCGCGCGCCCCCTACCCGCTGGCCCACCCGCCCCCGGGGCTGGGTGCGGGGCGCCGCGCTTCGCCGGCCCGCGAGTCACCTCAGGACTCGGCCGCGCTCCGCCCCCCCCCACCCCGCCGGCCCCCTCCCCGGCCGGGGCGCCCGCCCGCCGCGCCCCCGCGCTCGCGCCCCGCGCCGCCGATGCCCGGGATGTCCGGCGGGGCCCGGCCCGCCGCGCCGCGCCGCCCCCCGTCAGGGCCCTCGCGCTCCGGCTCTTACCTTCCGGCTTGTTTTCGGCAGCCATTTCCCCTCCGCGCGCCACATCCTCCTCCTCCTCGCGACCGGGACCCCGAGCGCGCGCCTCGTACCGCCGCCGCCGCCGGCCCAGCCACCCCGCCGCCGCCGCCGCGCACCCGCCCTGGCCCCGCCCCGCGGCCCACGCACAGCGCCTATTGGACGATGCGGCCGCCACTCATCTCCACTGCGACCAATCGGGCTGCAGTAGGGGTCTCACTACTCTCCGGGAGGAGCGTCCCATCCAGCTATCCCATTGGCTGGCCACCACCCCACGGGCTGACATGATTAGTCAGGAACCAACGCCCCCTCCCCACCCACTCCCAGGAAAACCCGCCTTCCAGACCTAAACAAAGCTCCCCAGTAGCCAAAGCCCGGAAGGGCGGCCCAATCAGGACGGGGCGGACACGGAATAGTTCCTCGAGGCCGAGAGGTGGTGTTTTGATTGGGCGTCACTGCCGTGTTTCCCAAGCCGTCCAGACCAATCAAAGGGGGTTCCCGGAACTCGGGAACGGCGGTGGGAAGCCCCGCCCCCGAGCGTGCCCGTCACGAGGAAGGCGCTCGCCCATTGGAGCGCCGGGGCTTTTCCCGCGTGCTCCCGGGGCTGAAGGACGTTCCCGGGGAAGCCGCTGCCGGCGCGTGGGGGTCCCGGTGCCTGTAAAGGACGCGCCGGGATCTCCGGGATCCCGCGGCCCGGCGCGTCGGCGGGGAGAGGCCGCGGGAGTGCGCCGCGCTGAGGCGACTCAGCGCGTCCGGTCACCGCTCCCCAGCCCTTCGGCCGAGAGTCCTGGCGTAGCTGTCCGCCGCGGGGGAGGGGCGCGCGCCCCAAAAGGCCCCGCCCCTTCCCGGCCGACGGACCCCGCCTTCTGTGGGCTCCGCCCCCTGTGCAGGCCCCGCCCTCTCGGCCCTAGCCGCGTCCCCCTGGCCGCCTGCGCCAGCCTTCGTTCCCGCCCCCGGGTGCTCTGCTGTCCCGTTTTCCAGCGGCTTAAAATACTGAAACTTTATTTTGGTCACGTTGCCCATGTGACCGGCGGAGCGGATGAGTCATAGGTTCCTGTCCCAGGCTGAGGCCGCGCAGCCCAGCCTGGCCAACACTAGACTTCGGGCGCGCCTACCTGGTCCCGTTGGGCTTCGGTACCGGAGCCCTGGTGCCCCTGTGCGGCGTGCGGCCCGACCCCTCTGGGAGCCCCGAGCACCAGGCGGAGCGCGGCTGCAGCACCGAGAGAGCTGCACCGTGCAGCGCTGCTCTCCAGAGGAGTCGGGATTCTGCACGTGGGCAGAAAAGAGCATGGGAGAGAAGATGGGGACGTGGAGGACGGTTGAATGCAAAGCATTCTATAAACTTGCAAGGTTTAGTAAAAACGTTTGATTCCTCGACGTCCCCCTCCCCCCTTTTGCTTCTGTTACTGACAACTGGTAAAACCAGTGAAAAGTGGATCGAGTGTTTTGGCGTTAAGATTGACTGTCAGAGTGAATTCCGTGCCAGTCCTAACGTGTTCTTTTCCTGGTGTTCACCACTGAGAATTTCTTAGGTTGTTCCAGAAATAAAAGATATCCCAAAAGGATGTTTTGTATTGTACATTCATTCTTCAACAAACTTTAATTTTATGAGCCACGAAAAATTGTGGAATTTTAACAACTAGGGTACAATATTTTATCGATTAGCATTCTTAATAGCACCTATGTTGACGATTTGGGTGCTGAAACGTGTTCTTGGAAGTGCTGGCGCGTTGTAAATTAGTATAACCCTTTCGAAAAGCAATTTTACAGTATGTGTTAAAAGCCATAAAAATGTCTGCATCTTTTGACCTAGTAATCTTACTTCTGAGAATCAATTCTAAAGAAATAACACCAAATGAAAAAAAAATGCTTGGTGAGTGAAAGTATTCACCGATCACTGTATTTATTACAACAACAAAAAAGTGGACAATGGCGGCTGGAGAGATGGCTCAGGGTTTAAGAGTACATACTGATCTTAAAGAGAATACCTGAGTTCAGTTCCAACATCCATGCTGGAAGGCTTACGACCACCTAAAACTACAGCTCCAGGGAATCCAACGCTCTCCTCTGGTCTCCAAGGGCACCTACGCTCATGTAGGTGCACACATACACAGATACACAGATACACACATACAAAACAAATTCTTTTTAAAGAAAGTGGGTGTATCAAAATGTGCTAATGATGGATATTTAGCAGGTGAATTGTGTTTATCCACAATTGTTTGCTAGTCATAAATGTCAAAAATAGAAAACCCACCCATTGCTGGGAGGAGAAAATATTCAAAATTAGGCATTCACTTTAAAACATAATGGAATGATAGATATAGAAAACTGCATTTGAAAGCTGGAGATATGGCTCAGTTGGGAGGCTGCTCGCCCAACAGGCTTGACACTCTGGATTCCACCCTAAGTATGTGTAAACTAACCATGAGGGCATAGGCTGGTAATCCCATCACTGAGGAGGTAGAGGCAGGAGCATAAGAATAGTTTAAGAACATTCTCAACTACATAGCAAGTTTAAGCCCAGCCTGGGATACATGAGACCCTGTCTCAAGAGAGAGACAGAAACCTACATTTTATAAAAGATTGATATAATACACTCAAAAAACGATACTTAGCTGAATGGGGATGGTTTTCTAAAATAACAAAAACATAGTTATATTGCTATTTCAATATTTTATGACTTTTATGTCTGTGAGCATATTGCCTGCATGTAGGTAGGTGCACCTATGTCGTACAGTGCCCAAGGAGGTCAGAAGAGGGTGTCGTTATTAGCTACCACGTGGGTGCTGGGAATGGAACCTGGATCCTCTGCAAGAGCAGCCAGTGCTTTTAACCACTGAGCCATCTCTTTGGCCCCAATTATATTGCTTTTATAATTAAAAATCTTAACGAAAACGAGGTTCAAAGCCTGGCCTAGGGGAACATGCCTGTAATCACAGCACTTAGAAGGCTGAAGCAGAGGATGCTGCCAGTTCCAGGCTAAGCTGAGTACAGAATGAAACCCTGTCTCAAAAAAAAAACAAATGAAATCAGAATTGTTTAAGCCAATAGCACATGCACATACACACATACCTGGAGTCCCAGGGGACTGAAGAAAAAGGATCACTTGAGCCTAGGATTCATGACTAGCCTGGGTAAAATAATGAGATCCTGTCTTAAAAATTATGAACAACAGCTGTATCTTCAGCAAAGTTTGGAACAGATGCCAAGTGAGATCCTGACACTACATAGATGAATAAAGTTGAATATCTCCCTTCAAGCAGCTCACAACAGCAAGGAAGGCTACATTAGTCTCACATGTGTCCCATGGAGTTGTGCAAAAGCCACGTAACATATCCTCACAACAGACTGAGTACAGAAATGAGAATCCAGCTAGCTCCCACAAAGCTAGATAGAACCAGACTTTCTTAGCTGTAATTAAAAAAAAAAAAAACGTAGCTGGGCGTGGTGGCGCACGCCTTTAATCCTAGCACTTGGGAGGCAGAGGCAGGTGGATCTTTGTGAGTTCAAGACCAGCCTGGTCTACAGAGTGAGATCCAGGACAGCTGGGACTACAAGGAGACCCTGTCTCGAAAAGACCAAAAAAAAAAAAAAAATAGACTGAGAGAAGGTGGGGGAGAAAGAGAAAAAGGAAGAGATAAAGGAAGGGAGGAAAGATGAGGAAGAAGAGGAGAGGAAGAGAAGGAGAAGAAAAAGGAAGTATAGGAGGGAGAGGAGGGAGAGGAGGGAGAGGATGAGGTGGGAGGGGGAGGAAGAGGAAGAAGGGAAGGAGGAAGAGGAAGAAGGGAAGGAGGAAGAGACCCTGATGGTCTGTGGTTGACTTTGGACTCCCAGCCTCCACAATGAAAAGCAGATTTCTGTTGTTGAAGTCTGACATTTGGACAGACACACAGCACACACGCATACCCATGGACACACACACACACACACACTCACGCACACGAAATACAAATGAACTATGGACAGACACAGCACACACACATACCCACGGACACACACACACACACACACACACACACACACACACACNAAAAAAAAAAAAAAAACCCAATGTGCTCTTACACCTAATTTTGTTTTGTTTTTAAATGTTATTTCTTATTAAAAACATGATTTACGTTAACCTGTAATAGATTTGTTATTCTTTCTAAGTGAACCAGTGAATTCTTTAATTTCTTAGTTTTAATTTAGACAATACCTAATTCTACATAAACAAACTCATATAAGCTAAAGCCCATTAGGCTCCTCAGTAATTTTCAAGTATATCAAAGACTTTGGGAATCCATACATTAGAATAAGGTGTGTTGGAGAACTAGTTAGGGGACGGAGTTTGCTTGAGAAAATAACCAAAAGCTGGGCACTATGCAATGTGTGCATGTGTGTGCATGTGTTTGTGTCTGTGTACATGCCATGACACACGTGGAGATCAGAGGGTAATTTGTGAGAGTCAATTCTCTCCCTCTACCATGTAGATCTTGGGATTGAACTCAGATCATCAAGCTTGGTGTAAATGCCTTTAAATGCTGGGCCATCTCACCAGCCCCTCCACCTCACTAACCCCAGAGCTCACAAACTCAGCTAACTTGATTGGCCAGCCAGCCCCAGACATCCCCCCCACCCTGGTCTCCACCTCCCTAGTGCTACAGATGCACACGCACCACCACACCACCATGCTTGACTTTTTTTTTTTTGAGATAGGGTCTCCCTATAGCTCCAGCTGGCCTGGAACTCACTCTGCAGACCAGGATGCCCTGAGATCCACCTGCCTCTGCCTCTCCAGTGCTAGGATTAAAGGTGTGAGCCACCATACCCGGCTTTAAAGATGGTTCTTAGCCACCATGTGGGTGCTGGGAATCAAACCCAGGTCCTGTGCAAGAGCAGTCGGTGCTCTTCACCACTGAGCCATCTCTCCAGCCCTGTGCTTGACTTTTTATGTAGAGCTTGAACTCAGATCCTTATGGTTGCACAGCAAGCACTTTACTGACAGAGCCATCTCTCCAGCCCTGAGATAGGCCTTTTTAGTAAAGGAAGTGGCTTGAGACCCTACATGAGGACATTTAGCAAAGGATGCAGTTAGAAGTTTCCCTCTGGTGACTAGAGGGATGGCTCAGTAGGTAAGAAAGAGTGCTTGTGGTGCAGGAAAAGATTCAAGTTTGGATTGCGGTGCCCATATAAAAAGCCAGACGTGGCCACTTGCACCTGCCAGAAACACAAGATTAGCTGGTCTTACTGGCCACCAATTTATCTCCAGGTTAAGTGAGAGACCTTTTGTCAAAGGAATAAGGGGCAGAGTGGTGGAGGAGGATACTCAGTATCCTGCTCCGGCCTCTGCACACAAACATATGCTAAAACATCATCCATAAAAAATAATTTTAAAAAATGATCATTAAAAAATCATCCAAACATACAATACACACACACACACACACACACACACACACACACAAATAATAAATTTTTAAAATGAAAATCCATTTGGCCAGTGCACTGCTCTGATTTCCTGCCAATTTTGACCCTAAGGCCCCTCAAACAAAGCATCTTACTAGTCAGAAACAGAATCCACAGACTAAATGATTGGAATGTTAAATCAATAATTTTTTAACTTCAGAAATATATGCAAAAGGACCTTCTTTTCCCAATCAGCTATCAGAAATGAAGTGACTTTAATGGACCACAGTGAGCATGACAAATGTGTACTCAAGTCAGAAGTTTCTGAGGTCTCCATAGCCCAGGACTGGGATAGGAGAATGCAGCCTGAGCCCCTTGCAGCTTAGACACTTTCCAAAGAGAAAGCCTGTGCCACCACCTCATTCTCACCAGGCAGGGCAAGAAAGAAATGACTCCAGGTACCCCTTCCCCATGGGCTACAAGCTAAAAGAACGGAGTCCAAGAGCGGCGCTTCCAACGGGGTCACCTCTTTCCTTTTTTGTGTGTCTTTTTGAGACAGGGTCTCCCTATAGTTCCCTTTCTTATAATTAAGGGTTTTAAGTTAAGATAGTTCATGCAGTTATAAGAAATAATGACTGTTCCTATAAACTTGAGACAGGGGGAACATTAATTTTTTTAATTTTTTATTTATCTTTTATGTGTATGAATGTACTGTCTGCATGCAGGTCTGTGCACCCGTGTCGTGCAATGCCGCGGAGGTCAGAAGAGGGTGTCAGATTCCCCTGGAACTGGAGTTAAAGACGGTTCTCAGCCACTATGTGGGTGCTGGGGGTCGAACCCCGGTCCTCTGCAAGAGCAGTCAGTGCTCTTAACCGCTAGGCCATCTCTCCAGCCCCGAGGAACATGATTTTAAGGCCAATCTGAGCTATGTAGTAAGATCCTTTTCTCAAAAACTAGATAGATAGATAGATAGATAGATAGATAGATAGATAGATAGATAGATGATAGATAGATGACAGATAGATGATAGATAGATAGATAGATGATAGATAGATAGATAGATAGATAGATAGATAGATAGATAGATAGATAGATTCATAGGAGCAGCTCAGTAGCAGACTGCTTGCTTAACATGCACAAAGTTCGCTGGGTGTGGTGGTGCATGCCTTTAATCCCAGCACTCGGGAGAGGCGGGCGGATCTTTGTGAGTTTAAGGCCAGCATGGTCTACAGAATGAGCTCCAGGGCAGCTGGGACTAAAGGGAGACCCTGTCTCAAAAATACAAAAAAAAAAAACAAAAATAAAAATAAAAACAAACCACCCATGTAGGATCTTGGGAATGAACTCAGCTTCATCAGCCTTGGTGTAAATGCTTAAAATGACTGGGCCATCTAACACAAGCCCCTCAACCTCACTAACCCCAGAGCTCACAAACTCAGCTAACTTGATTGGCCAGCCAGCCCCAGACATCCCCCCCACCCCCTGGTCTCCACCTCCCTAGTGCACAAATGCACACGCACCGACCACACCACCTGCTTGACTTTTTTTTTTTTGAGATAGAGGTCTCCTATAGCTCCAGCTGGCCTGGAACTGCTATCTGTCAGACCAAGAAGCTCCTGATCTGAGATCCCCTGCCTCTGCCTCTCCAGTGGGCTAGGATATAAAGGTGTGCAGCCACCATTACCCGGGCTTTAAAGATGGTTTCTTGCCCATTGTGGGTGCTGGGAATCAAAACCCAGTCCTGTGCAAGAGTCAAGTCGGTGCTCTTCACACATTGAGCCATCTCTCCAGCCCCTGTGCTTGACTTTTTATGTCGCAGAGCTTGAACTCAGATCCTTATGGTTGCAACAGCAAGCACTTACTGACAGAGAGCCATCTCTTCCAGCCCTGAGATAGGCCTTTTTAGTAAAGGAAGTGGGCTTGAGAGCCCTACATGAGGACATTATAAGCAAAGGATGCAGTTAGAAGTTTTCCCTCTGGCGTGCTAGAGGTGATGGCTCAGTAGGGTGAAGAAAAGAGTGCTTGTGGGTGCAGAAAAGAGGGGCAGTGGTTGGATTGCGGTGCCCATATAAAAAGCCAGGACGTGGCCACTGTGCACCGGCCAGAAACACAAGATTAGCGGGTCGATACGGACACCAATGTCTGGCCAGGGTTAAGGTGAGAGGACCTTTGTGGCAAAAGGAAATAAGGGGCAGAGTGGTGGAGGAGGAAACCAGTATCCTGCTCCGGCCTCTGCCACACAAAC
The DNA here is from genome assembly GCA_009823505.1 of Rhizomys pruinosus. Lineage (NCBI taxonomy): Eukaryota > Metazoa > Chordata > Mammalia > Rodentia > Spalacidae > Rhizomys > Rhizomys pruinosus. The sequence continues at coordinate 1,733,690 of VZQC01012024.1, read as the reverse complement.
ATATGCTAAAACATCATCCATAAAAAATAAGTTTTAAAAATGATCAGGTTAAAAACCCCATCATCAAACATACAAGACACACACCAACACACACACACACACACACACACAAATAATAAAATTTTAAAATGAAAATCCTTTGGCCAGTGCACTGCTCTGATTTCCTGCCAATTTTGACCCTGAAGGCCCCTCAAACAAAGCATCTTACTAGTCAGAAACAGAAATCCACAGACTAAATGATTGGAATGTTAAATCAATAATTTTTTAACTTCAGAAATATATGCAAAAGGACCTTCTTTTCCCAATCAGCTATCAGAAATGAAGTGACTTTAATGGACCACAGTGAGCATGACAAATGTGTACTCAAGTCAGAAGTTTCTGAGGTCTCCATAGCCCAGGACTGGGATAGGAGAATGCAGCCTGAGCCCCTTGCAGCTTAGACACTTTCCAAAGAGAAAGCCTGTGCCACCACCTCATTCTCACCAGGCAGGGCAAGAAAGAAATGACTCCAGGTACCCCTTCCCCATGGGCTACAAGCTAAAAGAACGGAGTCCAAGAGCGGCGCTTCCAACGGGGTCACCTCTTTCCTTTTTTGTGTGGTCTTTTGAGACAGGGTCTCCCTATAGTTCCCCTTTCTTATAATTAAGGGTTTTAAGTTAAGATAGTTCATGGCAGTTATAAGAAATAATGGACTGTTCCTAATAAACTTGAGACAGGGAACATAATGTTTTTTAATTTTTTTATTTATCTTTATGTGTAGAATGTACTGTCTGCAGGCAGGCTGTGCACCCGTTCGTGCAATTGCCGCGAGGTCAGAAGAGGGTGTCAGATTCCCCGGGAACTGGAGTTAAAGACGGTTCTCAGCCACTATGTGGGTGCTGGGGGTCGACCCCGGTCCTCTGCAAGAGCAGTCATGCTCTTAACCGCTAGGCCCATCTCTCAGCCCCGAGGAACAGGATTTTAAGGCCAATCTGAGCTATGTAGTAAGATCCTTTTCTCAAAAACTAGATAGATAGATAGATAGATAGATAGATAGATAGATATAGATAGATATAGATAGATGAACAGATAGATATGATAGATAGATCAGATGATAAGATAGATAATAGTAGATAGATAGAATAGATAGAGTAGATAGATAGATTCATAGGAGCAGCCTCAGTAGCAGACTGCTTGCTTAACATGCACAAAGTTCGCTGGGTGTGGTGGTGCATGCCTTTATCCCAGCACTCGGGAGAGGCGGGCGGATCTTTGTGATTTAAGGCAGCATGGCTACAGAATGAGCTCCAGGGCAGCTGGGGACTAAGGGATACCCTGTCCTCAAAAATACAAATTTTTGTATTTTTGAGACAGGGTCTCCCTTTAGTCCCAGGCTGCCTGGAGCTCATTCTGTAGACCATGCTGGCCTTAAACTCACAAAGATCCGCCCGCCTCTCCCGAGTGCTGGGATAAAGGCCATGCACCACCACACCCAGCGAACTTTGTGCATGTTAAGCAAGCAGTCTGCTACTGAGGCTGCTCCTATGAATCTATCTATCTATCTATCTATCTATCTATCTATCTATCTATCTATCATATCATCTATCTATCTATCTATCATCTATCTGTCATCTATCTATCATCTATCTTATCTATCTATCTATCTATCTATCTATCTATCTATCTATCAGTTTTTTGAGAAAAGGATCTTACTACATAGCCCAGATGCCTAAAATCATTTGTTCCTCGGGGCTGGAGAATGGCTCCATGCGGTTAAGAGCACTGACTCTCTTGCAGAGGACCGGGTTCGACCCCCAGCACCCACATAGTGGCTGGAGAACCGTCTTTAACTCCAGTTCCAGGGGAATCTGACACCCTCTTCTGACTCCGCGGCATTGCACGACAGACGGGTGCACGACCTGCATGCAGACAGTATCATTCTACACATATAAAGATAAATAAAAAAATTAAAAAATAATTTTTTTTTTTTTTGTTCATTGGTCTAACAGTCATTATTTCTTATAACTGCATGAACTATCTTAACTTAAAACCCTTAATTATAAGAAAGGGAACTATAGGAGAACCCTGTCTCAAAAGACACACAAAAAAAGGAAAGAGGTGACCCCGTTGGAAGCGCCGCTCTTGGACTCCGTTCTTTTAGCTTGTAGCCCATGGGGAAGGGGTACCTGGAGTCATTTCTTTCTTGCCCTGCCTGGTGAGAATGAGGTGGTGGCACAGGCTTTCTCTTTGGAAAGTGTCTAAGCTGCAAGGGGCTCAGGCTGCATTCTCCTATCCCAGTCCTGGGCTATGGAGACCTCAGAAACTTCTGACTTGAGTACACATTTGTCATGCTCACTGTGGTCCATTAAAGTCACTTCATTTCTGATAGCTGATTGGGAAAAGAAGGTCCTTTATGCATATATTTCTTGAAGTTAAAAAATTATTGATTTAACATTCCAATCATTTAGTCTGTGGATTTCTGTTTCTGACTAGTAAGATGCTTTGTTTGAGGGGCCTTAGGGTCAAAATTGGCAGGAAATCAGAGCAGTGCACTGGCCAAAGGATTTTCATTTTAAAAAATTTATTATTTGTGATAGTGTGTGTGTGTGTGTGTTGTGTGTGTGTGTATTGTGTATGTTTTGGATGATTTTTAATCGATTCACTTTTTTAAAACTTATTTTTATGGTCTGGATATGTTTTAAGCATATGTTTGTGTGGCAGAGGCCGGAGCAGGATACTGGTTCCTCCTCCACCACTCTGCCCCTTCTTCCTTTGACAAAAGTCCTCTCACCTTAACCCCGGAAACATTGGTGGTCCTGATCGACCCGCTACCTCTTGTGTTTCTGGCCGGTGTGCAAGTGGGCCGACGTCTGCTTTTTATATGGGCACCGCAATCCAAACTTGAACCCCTCTTCTTTCTGCACCCACAACGCACTCTTTTCTTCACCCTACTGAGCCATCCCGCTAGCAGCCAGAGGGAAACTTCTAACTGCATCCTTTGCTAAATGTCCTCATGTAGGGTCTCAAGCCACTTCCTTTACAAAAAGGCCTATCCAGGGCTGGAGAGATGCCTCTGTCAGTAAGTAGACTGGCTGTGCCAACCATAGGATCTGAGTTCAAGCCGACATAAATGTCAAGCACAGGGCTGGAGAGATGGCTCATGGTGAAGAGCACCGACTGACTCTTGCACAGAGACCTGGGTTTTGATTCCCCAGCACCCACATTCGGGCAAGAACCATCATTTAAAGCCGGGATAATGGTGGCAGCACACCTTTAATTCTAGGCCTGAGAGAGCAGAGGCAGGTGGATCTCTATGAATATCAAGGCCAGCCTGGTCTACAAGAGGCAAGTTCCAGGCCAAGCTTGGAGCTATAGGGGAGACCTATCTCAAGAAAAAAAAAGTCAAGCATTGTGTGGTGTGGTGGTGCGTGTGCATCTGTAGCACTAGGGAGGTGGAGACCAGGGTGGGGGGGGATGTCTGGGGCTGGCTGGCCAATCAAGTTAGCTGAGTTTGTGAGCTCTGGGGTTAGTGAGGTGAGGGGCTGGTTAGATGGCCCAAGCATTTAAGGCATGTTACACCAAGCTGATAGAAAGCTGAGTTCAGTCCAAGAATCTACATTAGGTAGAGGGAGCAGAATTGACTCTCACAAATTTACCCTCTGATCTCCACGTGTGTCACATGCAATGTACACAGACACCAAAACACATGCACACAACATGCACACATTGCATAGTGCCCAGCTTTTGGTTATTTTCTCAAGCAAACTCGCGTCCCCTAAAACTAGTTCTCCAACACACCTTATTCCCTAATGTATGGATTCCCAAAGTCTTTGATATACTTGAAAATTACTGAGGAGCCTAATGGGCTTTAGCTTATATGAGTTTGTTTATGTAGAATTAGGTATTGTCTAAATTAAAACTAAGAAATTAAGAATTCACTGGTCACTTAGAAAAGAATAACAAATCTATGACAGGTTAACGTAAATCATGTTTTTAATAAGAAATAACATTTAAAAACAAAACAAAATTATAGTTAAAACACATTGGGTTTTTTTTTTTTTTTTTTTTTTTATTCTTTTGAGACCAGGGTCTCTCCTTTAGTCCCAGCTGCCTGGAGCTCACTCTGTAGACCAGGCTGATCCTGAACTCACAGATATCTGCCTGCCTCTGCCTTCCCAAGATGCTTCAGGATTACAACTAGGGTGTCAACATCACACCTGGCCACATTGTTTTTTTTTTTTTTTAATATTTTATTATTTTTATTTTATGCACCTGAGTATATTACCGGCATGTGTTGTAAGTTGTGCCTGTGCCATGCAGTGTCCATGGAGTCAGAAGAAGGGGTTGGAAGATCCCTGGAACTGGAATTACAGTTGTTAGCCACCATGTGGGTGATGGGAGTCAAACCTGGGTGCTCTGCAAGAGCACCACGTTGCTCGTAAACCACTCTCTGCACGTTTTTTTTTTTTTTTTTATTTATTTTTTTTTTTCTTTTTTTTTTTTTGGTTCTTTTCGAGACAGGGTCTCTTGTAGTCCCGGCTGTCCTGATCTCAACCTCTGTAGACCAGGCTAGGTCTTGAACTCCAAAAGATCCACCACCGTCTGCCTCCCAAGTGCCAGAGATTAAGGCCTGCGCCACCACGTCCAGCTACGTTTTTTTTTTTTAATTACAGCTAAGAAAGTCTGGTTCTATCTAGCTTTGTGGGAGCTAGCTGGATTCTCATTTCTGTACTCAGTCTGTTGTGAGGATATGTTACGTGGCTTTTGCACAACTCCATGGGACACATGTGAGACTAATGTAGCCTTCCTTGCTGTTGTGAGCTGCTTGAAGGGAGATATTCAACTTTATTTCATCTATGTTTAAGTTTGTCAGGAATCTGCAACTGGCATCGTTGCCACAACTTATTGCTGAAGATACAGCTGTTGTTCTAATTTTAAGACAGGATCTCCATGTAGTGTACCCAGGGCTAGTTCATGCAATCCTAGGCTCAAGTGATCACTTTTTCTTCTCAGTCCCCTGGGCCCTCCAGGATGTGTGTAGTGCATGTGGCTATTGGCACTTAAACAATTGCACGATTCATCTTTAGTTTTTTTTTTTGAGAAACCAGGGTTTCATTCTGTACTCATGCTTTAGCCTGGAACTGGCCAGCATCCTGCTGCTTCCGTCGCCTTCTTAAGTGCGGTGATTACGGCAGTTTCCCCTAGGCGAGCTTGAACCTCGTTTCGTAAGATTCTTATTATAAAAGACATATTATAATTTGGGGCCAAGAGATGGCTCAGTGGTATAAAAGCACTGGCTGCTCTATTTGGGCAAGAAGGAGATCTCCCCAGGTTTTCCATTCCCAGCACCCACGAGGTGACCTTAATAACGACAACCCCTCTTCTGACCTTTCCTTGGGCAACTGTACGACAATGAGGTGCAACCTACCCATGCAGGCAATTATGCTACACAGACATAAAGAGTCTAAAATTATTGAATAGACAAATACTATGTTTTTGGTAAGTATTTAGAGAAAACATCCCTTCAGCTAGTATCGTTTTTTGAGTGGATTATATGCAATCTTTTAATAAAATGTAAGGTTTCTGTTCTCTCTCTTGAGACAGTGGTCGCATGCATCCCAGGCTGGGCTTAAACTTTCTATGTAGTGTGAATGTCTTCTTAATAGTTCNAAAAAAAAAAAAAAAAAAAAAAAAAGTACACAAAGTTCTGCGTTCAGTCCTCAGTAACAACACACACACAATGAAGAAAGAAATGGAAAAAAAGGAGAGAGGGAGGGAGGGAGAAAGAGGATGGGAGGGAAGGAGGGAAGCAGTTTCGGTGGTACATACCTGTAATCCCAGCCTGGACTACATAGCAAGACTGTTTTGGGGTTTTTTTTATTTATTTTTATATGTGTATGAATGTACTGTCTGCATGCAGGTCTGTGCACCTGTGTCGTGCAATGCCAAGGAGGTCAGAAGAGAGTGTTGGATTCCCCTGGAACTGGAGTTAAAGATGGTTCTCAGCCTCCATGTGGGTGCTGGGGATTGAACCCCGGTCCTCTGTAAGAGCAGTCAGCACTCTTAACCAGGAGGCTATCTCTCCAGCCCCCAGCAAGACTGTCTTAAAAGACCAAAAGTCAGGGTTGGAGCAATGGCTCAGTAGTTAAGAGCACTGGAAGCTCTTGCAAAAGACCCCCCCATTCAGTTCCCAACTGAATGCTAACAACCATCTTTAACTCCAGTTCCACGGAATCTGACACCTTCTTCTGGCCTCTATGGGCTGAAAGTATGCAGTTCACCTACAGTGTACATCCTTGCAGGCAAAACATTCATACATTTAAAATTAAAATAAATAGATCAGTGAGTAGAAAATGGCTCAGTGGTTGAGAGCACTGGCTTCTCCTGCAGAGGACCTGGGTCCAGTTCCCAGTTCTGTATCAGGTGGCTGGGAACCACAGGTAACTCCACCTCCAGGGGGTCTAACCCCCTCTTCTGCCTCTAAGGGCAACTGAATGCACATGGCATTCACTCACACAAACACACATATACATAAATAAAAATAAACCCTAAAAACAATTTGGCCATTAAAGACCTGATCTGTGGGGCTGTTAAAATGGTTCATGTTCAATTTTAGAGCACAGAGTATGGTATGGGAACAAGAGACAAGAAAAGAGATCAAGCCCGATCTCAACAGAGGAGACTGTATTTATTAGCAGTGAGGGACAACAACTTTCCCAAGGGACGGAGGGTGTCCACAAAGTGAAGGGAGGCTTAGGGGTGTTATAGGGTCTCCGGGAAGGGGAGCTGCAAAGGGAAGTTTGGAAGCAGCTGCCAGGGGTGGTCTGAAGACAGCTACTGGTGAAAATTTGTTCCCACGGGGGGGGGGGATATCTGCTCCTAATACAGAACCTAATGCTCTTAGAGTAGGGGTTGGGGGACCAGACACTCTGTGGTCAGGGGTCCCATGTTCTGCCAATTTCCTTCAGCTCAGTAGATAAAGACATTTACTAGGCAATCATGGCAACCTGAGGTTGATCCCCAGAACTGACATAAAGTTGGAAAGAGAGAAGTGACTCCACAAGGCTATCCTCTGTCCTCTGTCCTACACATACTTGCACACACAGGTACACACACACGCACACACATGCACATACACACACTTGTTTTTTAAATATCTGACTTGTGGAACTAGAGGTCTGTTGGAATTTTTAGATGAATTGGTTGTCTCACAGGTCAGTATTTCCTGAAAGGGAGCCGAGTTCAAAGATATAGTAGCCGGAAGGAGAGCTCTTTCCCTCTTAGCAATTAAAACTTAAAGCAGAACATTGCCCTTCATCGTTTGGGTTGCAGGCGAGGCTGTTTAAACAATAGCTATGATCATAAAGCATTTCCACATCATCCAGCAATTGCATAAAACACACCTGAGTGCCCGTGCTCTCCAGGGTCTTCCTAGGAGTCGTCTAAGTGCCTTTGCTGGAATGTATCTCACCTTCAGAGGCTATTTTGACAATCAATTCAGTTTTCCCTGGACATTCTCTTTCAACGCAGTCTTCCCACTCTTTCTTGAACCTATCAGCATTACAACCTGATAGTTTATACTGTTTCTGTGGACTGAGAAGAAAAGACATGGTTTCTTTACTAAAGATAGAAAAGGCTGCTGTGGGGCTGGAGAGATGGCCTAGTAGTTAAGAGCACCGACCGCTCTTACAGAGGACCCGGGTTCGATCCCCAGCACCCACATGGAGGCCGAGAACCGTCTGAAACTCCAATTCCAGGAGAACTCCAGTTCCAGGGGAATCCGACACCCTCTTCTGACCTCCGCGGCATTGCACGACACAGGTGCACAAACTTGCATGCAGACAGTACATTGATACACATACAGAAATAAATAAATGCCGGGCATGGTGGCGCATGCCTTTAATCCTAGCACTTGGCAGGCAGAGGCATGCGGATCTCTGTGAGTTCGAGGCCAGCCTGGTCTACAGAGTGAGTTCCAGGACAGCCAGAGCTACAGGGAGACCCTGTCTCAAAAAGACCAAAAAAGAAAAAGAAAAGGCTGCTGGGTGTGGTGGTACAGGCCTTTAATGCTAGCACTCGGGAGGCAGAGGCAGGTGGATCTTTGTGAGTTCAAGGCCAGCCTGGTCTACACAGAGTGAGTTCCTGGACAGCTGGGACTACAGGGAGACCCTGTCTCGAAAAGACAAAAAAAAAAAAGAAAAAAAGGCTAAGATATCAAGCCTTTCTGCAGAACGAAAACAAAAAGCATTTTGTTGTTTTCGTTTTGCTTTGGGGTTTTTTTTAATTTTTATTTATTTTTATGTGTATGAATGTACTGTCTGCATGTAGGTTTGTGCACCCATGTCATGCAATGCCACGGAGGTCAGAAGAGGGTGTCGGATTCCCCTGGAACTGGAGTTAAAGATGGTTCTCAGCCGCCATGTGGGTGCTGGGGATCGAACCTGGGTCCTCTGCAAGAGCAGTCAGCGCTTTTAACCGCTAGGCCATCTCTCCAGCCCCTGCTTTGGGTTTTGTTTTTTAAATTTTTTTAAAATTTTATTTATTTCTGTGTATCAATGTACTGTCTGCATGCAGGTTTGTGCACCCGAGTCGTGCAATGCCGCGGAGGTCAGAAGAGGGTGTCAGATTCCTCTGGAACCGGAGTTCTCCTGGAATTGGAGTTTCAGACGGTTCTCGGCCGCGATGTGGGTGCTGGGGATCGAACCCGGGTCCTCTGCAAGAGCGGTCGGCGCTCTTAACCGCTAGGCCATCTCTCCAGCCCTGCTTTGGGTTTTGTTTTTGTTATTACTATATTTTAATTTTTACCTTTTTAATTTTTATTTTCTGTGTACCAATGTATTACCTGCATATACGTAAGTGCACCCATGTCACACAATGCCCGCAGTGATCAGAAGAGGGTGTCATATCCCCGGGAACTGGAGTTACAGATGGATGTTAACCACCATGTGGTCCTGGGAACCGAACCCAGGTCCTTTGCAAGAGCAGCCAGCACTCTTAACCACTGAGCGTCTCTCCAAGCCCCTTAAGATTCATTATTTACCTACGTGGATGCCGATGGAGGCCGAAGGAGGGCCTGATTCCCGGAGATGGAGTTGCAGTTGTAAAACTGCCTGATGTGGGTGCTGAGAACAGAACTCAGGTCCTCAGCAAGACCAATACATGCCCTTAAGAGCTGAGCCAACTCTCCAGCTAAGGAAAAATGAGAGAGAACTGAAATTGGGAGGGTTTCCAAGAAAGCAATACCCAGGTTTTTAGAAACAGCGTCTCTTATAGCTCAAGGTGGCCTCAAACTCTCTTTGTAGCTAAGACTGGCCTTGAACTCCTGATCTTCCTTCCTCTACCTCCCATGTACTACAATGACAGGGTTGTGGCACCAGATCTGGCTGAGTTTCATGACTTCTGAAGTCAACAGTCTTAGGAGACCAGTATCACAGCTCTGTCAGACCCAGGGAGACAGCATTTGAGCCTCTTTAAAGAGTGATACGAGGAGACCCTGTCTCGAAAAGACAAAAAAAAAAAAAAGAGTGATACGGAAGGGGGGGCACTATCTGATTAGAATAAAGGGACGGGGATATTAGCCCTGCATAGCCAAACCTCCTTGTACTCCCATTGTCTAATTGGGGTGGCTCCAGGCACATGCTGGGGACGGAAGGTTGCTGAAGTCACACAGACTGCCACCGGCAAGTCATTCATTCTGCTCATCTTCCGAAGGCTGTGCTCAACGCTCACAAATGCAGTTTATTCCTATGTTCAATCTTCCTCAGAAACTTCTTTAGATGTTGCAAGTAAAATCACCTGTTGAAAGCTAGGCATGGCGGGTCGTGCCTGTAATTCCAGCACTTGAGAGGCTGAGGCCAACAGATCACCACAAATTTGAAGCTAGCTTGGGCTACATGTAGACCTTGTCAAACAAACAAACCTATCAGACTCCTGAAATATGATGGGGGGTTGGGGGGAGAATACCTGTAACCTGAGCACTGGGGAGGCAGAAGAAGGAGGATTATAATTCAAGGCCAACCTCAGCTAAGGAGACCCTGACTCAAAAAAGAAAACAAGAGTCTGAAAGAAAAAAAAAAAAAAAAGAAAAAAAGAGTCGGAGATGGCTCGTTGTAAAAGTACTTACCAGGAAAGCAGGAGAACCTGAATTCAACTCCAAGCATTCAGGCATGGCGATGTGCCTATAATCCCAGCACTGGGAAGGCAGAGACAGATGGGAACCTGAGTCTTACCTGCAAACAGCTTAGCTAATCACTAAGCACCAGGTCCCAGTGAGAGAACATGTTTGAAAAAATAAGGAACAACACCCAGGGTTGAACTCAGGCCTACACACACACACACACACACACACACACACACACCACACACACACACACACACACACACACACACACACACACACCACATGCACCACCAAAACAAAATAACAACAACAGAAACTTGAAATAAAAGCCTGTGATGTCCCAGCACTCTGGAGGCAAAGGCAGGCAGATCTCTTGGTTAAGATGTTCACCAGGCCAGGTGGAGCTAAAAGGACACTGTCTCAAAAGAAGACAAAAAAAAAAAAAAAGCCTGTGGATGTAGCAACACCATCTCAAGAGCCTTAAACCACATCCTCCATGACCCTTTTCCAAATAAGGTAATGTTTACAGGGCCCAGAGAGTAGGATTTGAACTCTTTGGGGATCATTTCCCAGCCTTGCCACACCAAGTGAAGGAAAAGAAGCCATTTTAAGCTTTACAGACTCTGTGGTCTGTGCCAAAACTCAGTTCTACCATTACACCCCAGCATGGACAACTCATCCACGAATGAGCAAGCCTCCATTCCTGTGAAACTTTATTTATAAAAACAGTGACAGAAATTAAACCATGGAAGAGGTTTTGCAAGGTAGATGGATTCAGGACATGCTGAAAGTAGGCTTCTCAGATTCTGCTGACAGGTTGAATGTGACATAAAATACTTTGAGGGTTTGTTCATTTGGGGATAGTCTCACTATGTTAATCTGGCTGGCCTGAACTCACTATGTAGACCAGCCAAGCCTCAAACTCAAAGATCCTGCCTGCACTCTCCCGAGTGATGGGATAAATGGTGTGCAGCTTTGTTTTCATGTTTCTTTGAGGCCAGCATATCTAGTAGCCCAGGATTGGCACAGAAAGTCCATGTAGCTGAAGAGGTCCTTGAACTCCTGAGCCTCCTGAATGCCAGGCTGTCAGGTATCTGCCATGAACCTCAACTCTTGGGATTTGGGGCTGAGCAGTTCAGTTACTGGTATTGCATTTAAAGCCTGGGGAAAGCCAGGAATGGTGGTAATGACTTATTCCCAGTACTCAGGAGGCAGAGGCAGGCAGCTTGGACCACATAGTGAGTTCCAGCCAGTTGCAGCTCTAGAGAGACCTGTCCAAAAAACAAAAACATTAAAATAAAAATAGACTGGGGAAGGAGTAGGCTTAGGAGAGGTGGCAATCCAGAGTTCTGTTTGTCACATGTTGATACTTCTGAATTTCCTGTTGGATGTCCACTTAGAAGTGAAGTACACAGAGGGGCCGTGGCTGGAGATTCAACATTAGCAGTAACCAGCATCGAGCTGTATAACGCCATGGGATGATAGGCAAGGTTTCCTGAAAAAGAAGGTAGAATTCACTTTTGCTCCATACAATTTCAAGAAGATAAAAACCGTAATTCTCATGGGAATATAAAGTGTATGTAAAGAATTTCTTCAGCTTTTTCATCAATGAGGGAATCCTACCGAGTCCAGTCCAAGTCAAAGAGAACTTGAAGAACAGAAACAGATTTAAAGCTGGTTAATGAGAGGCTTGGCTCAGTGGTTAGAGATTGGCTGTTCTTGCAAGGGCCCAGGTTCAAATTCCCAGCACCCACACATGACTCTAGTTCCAAGGGATCCAATGCTTTCTTTCTGACCTCCTGTGGATTGCAGAACATGGGTCCACTATACATGAGGGAACATTCACACACATAAAACAAATCAATAAATCAAATAATAATATTTTAGAAAAAGAAATTGGTATCAATTTCACTGGTCGTAGGAGTGAACATTTTTAATCCTATCACTCAGGAGGCAAAGGCAGGTTGATCTCTGGTCTACATAGAGAGTTCAGACCAGAGCAGATCTCTGGTGGTTCAAGGCCAGCCTTGTCTACAATCATGAGTTCAAAGCCAGCAGGAGCTACAGGAGACCCTGTCTCAAAAAAAAAAAGTAATACACACACACTATATATATAATATGTTTTATTATTTTTTTGTATGTGTATGAGTGTATTGCTGCATATGTGTAAGTGCACCTGTGTCATACAATACCAGGAAGATCAGAAGAGGGGGTGGATCCCCTGGAACTGGAATGCAGACAGTTGTAGCTGTCTTGTGGTTGCTGGAAATCGAACTCAGATCTTCTACAAGACAGCAGTGCTCTTAACCACAGGGCCATCTCTCCAGCCACGAGATTGTAATCTTATATGGTGTATGCTTGTATGGAAACACCACCCTGGTACTCCATAAATAGATACACTTTTTATCTGTCGATTTAATAATTTTATTTTTAAAAAATTCATATTTGGGGCTGAGAGATGTCCTAGCGGTTAAGAGCGCTGACTGCTCTGCAGAGGACCTGGGTTTGATCCCAGCACCCACGTGGTGGCTGAAAACCATCTTTAACTCCAGTTACCAAGGGGGAATCTGAATGCCCTCTTCTGACCTCCAAGGGCATTGCAGGACACGAGGTGCACAAACTGCATGCAGATGGTACATTCATACACATATGAAAATAAAAATTAAAAAAATTTTTTTAAATCATATTTAAGCAAAGACTCAAAGAGGTGGAGGTAGTTAATCATGTCAAATCTCAAGAGAAGATTGCTTAAGCCATTAAAGGAGTTCAGAGTTTTTGTTGTTGTCGTTGTCGTTGTTGTTTGTTGTTGTTTGTTTTTGAGACAGGTCTCCTGTAGCCCCAGCTGGCCTGGAACTCACTATGTAGATCAGGTTGGCCTTGAACTCAGGATCAGTCCTGCTCTCTGTGTCCCAAGTGCTGGGATTAAAGGCGTGTACCACCTTTAATCCCAGGCTGGGTTTAGAGATTTTAAAAGGTTAAATTTTTTAAAGGCAAAGGGAAAAAATTGTAAGCAAAAAAAAATAATCTGAATCATAGATGGAGTCAAAACAGTTTGTTTTCCTGCCTGCGACGTGTTCTTTCAAGTTCTAAGCACACTGTGGCAGCAGCAGGGGAATGAGATAAATGTGAAATCAGAGGAATAATTTGTACAAACAGTGATCTTTTCACACCTTCTCAGAGTGAAAGCCGACGCTCCTTTTCATTAGAAGAGACTCCCATCTGCCTTGCTATTCCACCCACCAAGAATCAGCCTGCGTGTGTGACAATACTGAGAAGAAAAATTAAAATTTTAGTAGTAAATAGCACTTCAAAAATAGGTTTCTGGAAAGAGAATTTGCTGGTTAATGGAAGCACTGCTCTGAGTAGACCTGGGACTCTGGCTCTGATTTCCAGAGCTTTGCCTAGTAGACAGGCGAAAATGAAGTTTTNTTTAATAATTAAATTTTCATTTGTTCTCTTAGTGGAGGAATAGCCTAAAGTGAATTGTACTAGTTTCTGGAAGTTTGGTTCCCAGCACCCACATGGCGGCTAACAGCCACCCATAGCTCCAGTTCTGGGGGATCCAGCAGCCTCTTCTGATCTCTGTGGGGACTGAATAACACAGGTGCACTTATATACAGGCAGGCATAACACTCTCATACACATAAAAATAATAAATAAAATATTAAAAAATATAAAAATTAAAAAATTGAAATGATGTCATAACAGAATAACTCAGATTCTTTTTTTTCTTTTCTACAAAATACCACTATGTAGCCTGGGAAAGAAGGAGGAAAAGGTGGAGGGAAGAGTTAGGAAGGAGCTAGGCATGGTGGTACATTCCTTTAGTTGCAACAGAGGCAGATGGATCTCTGTGAGATCGAGGCCAGCCTGGTCTAGATAGCTAGTTCAAGGACATCTGGGGCTATATGGAGGCCCTCTCTCAAAAGAAGACAAAAAAAAAAAAAAAAGCCTGTGATGTAGCAACACCATCTCAAGAGCCTTAAACCACATCCTCCATGACCCTTTTCCAAATAAGGTAATGTTTACAGGGCCCAGAGAGTAGGATTTGAACTCTTTGGGGATCATTTCCCAGCCTTGCCACACCAAGTGAAGGAAAAGAAGCCATTTTAAGCTTTACAGACTCTGTGGTCTGTGCCAAAACTCAGTTCTACCATTACACCCCAGCATGGACAACTCATCCACGAATGAGCAAGCCTCCATTCCTGTGAAACTTTATTTATAAAAACAAGTGACAGAAATTAAACCATGGAAGAGGTTTTGCAAGGTAGATGGATTCAGGACATGCTGAAAGTAGGCTTCTCAGATTCTGCTGACAGGTTGAATGTGACATAAAATACTTTGAGGGTTTGTTCATTTGGGGATAGTCTCACTATGTTAATCTGGCTGGCCTGAACTCACTATGTAGACCAGGCAGCCTCAAACTCTACAGATCTGCCTGCCTCTGCCTCCCGAGTGATGGGATAAATGGTGTGCTAGCTTTGTTTTCATGTTTCTTTGAGGCAGCATATCTAGTAGCCCAGGATTGGCACAGAAAGTTCCATGTAGCTGAAGATGTCCTTGAACTCCTGAGCCTCCTGAATGCCAGGATGTCAGGTATCTGCCATGACAGCCTCAACTCTTGGGATTTGGGGCTGAGCAGTTCAGTTACTGGTATTGCATTTAAAGCCTGGGGAAAGCCAGGAATGGTGGTACATGACTTTATTCCCAGTACTCAGGAGGCAGAGGCAGGCAGCTTGGACCACATAGTGAGTTCCAGGCCAGTTGCAGCTCTAGAGAGACCCTGTCTCAAAAAACAAAAACATTAAAATAAAATAGACTGGGGAAGGAGTAGGCTTAGGAGAGGGTGGCAATCCAGAGTTCTGTTTGTCACATGTTGATACTTCTGAATTCCTGTTGGATGTCCACTTAGAAGTGAAGTACACAGAGGGGCCGTGGCTGGAGATTCAACATTAGCAGTAACCAGCATCGAGCTGTATAACGCCATGGGATGATAGGCAAGGTTTCCTGAAAAAGAAGGTAGAATTCACTTTTGCTCCATTACAATTTCAAGAAGATAAAAACCGTAATTCTCATGGGAATATAAAGTGTATGTAAAGAATTTCTTCAGCTTTTTCATCAATGAGGGAACCTACCGAGTCCAGTCCAAGTCAAAGAGAACTTGAAGAACAGAAACAGATTTAAAGCTGGTTAATGAGAGGCTGGCTCAGTGGTTAAGAGCACTGACTGCCCTTGCAGACTACCCAGGTTCAATTCCCAGCACCCACATGACTCTAGTTCCAAGGGATCCAATGCTTTCTTCTGCCTTCCGTGGATGTATGTAGTACGCTTCATACATGTAGGTGAAACATTCACACACATAAAACAAGAATCAATAAATCAAAAGTAATAATATTTTAGAAAAAGAAATTGGTATCAATTTCACTGGTCGTAGGAGTGAACATTTTTAATCCTATCACTCAGGAGGCAAAGGCAGGTTGATCTCTGGTCTACATAGAGAGTTTCAGACCAGGCAGATCTCTGTGAGTTCAAGGCCAGCCTGGTCTACATCATGAGTTCAAAGCCAGCAGGAGCTACAGGGAGACCCTGTCTCAAAAAAAAAAGTAAATACACACACACATATATATATATATGTTTTATTATTTTTATTGTATGTGTATGAGTGTATTGCCTGCATATGTGTAAGTGCACCTGTGTCATACAATACCCATGGAAGTCAGAATGGATCCCCTGGAACTGGACTTGCAGACAGTTGTTAGCTGTCTTGTGGTTGCTGGAAATCGAACTCAGATCTTCTACAAGAACAGCCAGTGCTCTTAACCACAGGGCCATCTCTCCAGCCACGAGATTGTAATCTTATATGGTGTATGCCTGTATGGAAACACCACCCTGGTACTCCATAAATAGATACACTTTTTATCTGTCGATTTAATAATTTTTATTTTTAAAAAATTCATATTTGGGGCTGGAAAGATGTCCTAGCGGTTAAGAGCGCTGACTGCTCTTGCAGAGGACCTGGGTTTGATCCCCAGCACCCACGTGGTGGCTGAAAACCATCTTTAACTCCAGTTCCAGGGGAATCTGATGCCCTCTTCTGACCTCCAAGGCATTGCATGACACGAGTGCACAAACTGCATGCAGATGGTACATTCATACACATATGAAAATAAAATTTAAAAAAATTTTTTTAAATCATATTTAAGCAAAGACTCAAAAGAGGGTGAGGTAGTTAATCATGTCAATATCAAAGAGAAGATTGCTTAAGCCATTAAAGGAGTTCAGAGATTTTTGTTGTTGTCGTTGTCGTTGTTGTTGTTGTTGTTGTTTTTGAGACAGGGTCTCCCTGTAGCCCCAGCTGGCCTGGAACTCACTATGTAGATCAGGTTGGCCTTGAACTCAGAGATCAGTCTGCCTCTCTGTGTCCCAAGTGCTGGGATTAAAGGCGTGTACCACCTTTAATCCCAGGCTGGGTTTAGAGATTTTAAAAGGTTAAATTTTTTAAAGGCAAAGGGAAAAAATTGTAAGCAAAAAAAAATAATCTGAATCATAGATGGAGTCAAAACAGTTTGTTTTCCTGCCTGCGACGTGTTCTTTCAAGTTCTAAGCACACTGTGGCAGCAGCAGGGGAATGAGATAAATGTGAAATCAGAGGAATAATTTTGACAACAGTGATCTTTTCACCCTTCTCAGAGTGAAAGCCGACGCTCCTTTTCATTAGAAGAGACTCCCATCTGCCTTGCTATTCCACCCACCAAGAATCAGCCTGCGTGTGTGACAATACTGAGAAGAAAAATTAAAATTTTAGTAGTAAATAGCACTTCAAAAATAGGTTTCTGGAAAGAGAATTTGCTGGTTAATGGAAGCACTGCTCTGAGTAGACCTGGGACTCTGGCTCTGATTTCCAGAGCTTTGCCTAGTAGACAGGCGAAAATGAAGTTTTGTTTCTCAGCTGGCTCTTTATCTGTGAGGGAAGGGAGCAGCCTTGAGACTGTTCCCATTTTAATCCATACTGCGTAAAGCTCAGCCTTAAGACTTGGGCAAAGACTTCTCAAAATGCAATTTTCTCCATTGACAAAGGATCTCTTTCTTTTTCATCTTGCCAAACAAACCCACAGATAAAGTAATTTGCTCTTTTGCCTTGGGTTGTTGGGCTGTTTCCTTTTGCCAGCTGACTGTTTCCTGGGACAGGTTAGAGTTCATCTCTCAGACCCCTGAGATGTTTCAAGCCAGCCAGGGCTGGGGATTAGAAACAATAAAATTCAGGCCTGGTATGGTGGCACACACCTTTAATCCTAGCACTTGGGAAGCAGAGGCAGGCGGATCTCTGTGAGTTCAAGGCCAGCCTGGTCTACAGAGTGAGTTCCAGGCCAGCTGGGGCTATGGGGAGACCCTATCTCAAAAAGAGAAATAAATAAATAAATAAATAAATATTAAAAAAATAAAGTGTCAATCTACAATGTCATCCTCTGGCTTCCACATGCAAAATACACACACACACACACACACACACACACACACACACACACTCAGGAGCAGTTTGGGAAATTTTACCAATTACCTACATCTTCAGATTCTTCAGACCTAACAGTGGTTGGTGCTCATTTATTCAAGAAATAGTTCTGTTTTCCTCCTCTCTAAGTGGTCTCCGCACAATTCACTGTCTTCTAAGGGGAATTCTGTGGGATCTCCTAGATTAACTGCAAAGCTTCAGCCCACCATTAAGTTTGTCTGCCCGCAGCTGTAAACCCTGAGTGTCAGTTCTCCACCCAGCAATTTCAAGGGATCCAAAATGTTGCATTCTGTCCACTAGGGTGGCATTTAATAGGCTACTTTTATACAGCCAAGTTCAGTTGGCCCTTGTGAAGAAAAGGAAGAGGAGGAATGGAAAGAGGAGGAGGAAGAAGAGAAGAAAAGGAAAAGGAGGAGGGAGGAGAAAAGTAGGGAGGAGGAGGAGGAGGGAAATAAAGAGTAGGCTACTTGCCCTTCTTGTGTTTAGAAGCTCACAGGGCTGGAGAGATGGCTCAGCAGTTAAGACCACCTACTGCTCTTGCAGGACTGGGGTTCAATTCCCAGCACCCACATGGCGGCTAAGAACCATCTTTAAGCCTGGCGTGGTGGCACACACCTTTAATCCCAGCACTTGGGAGGCAGAGGCAGGGGGATCTCTGTGAGTTCAAGGCCAGCCTGGTCTACAGAGTGAGTTCCACACCAGCTGGGGCTACAGGGAGACCTTGTCTCAAAAAAAAAGTAAGTTTAAGTCCCAAAAGGAGAACATGGTCCCGCCGCAGTGTCCCAGTGTCACCCAGGAGCTGCAGCTGGTAGTCGCTGATACTTCCAGGCAGACTGACCAAGGTGCTAGACCAAACGTCAAAGGATATTTGCTGCACAGAAGCTCCAGAAATAATGTCAAATTGCTCCGTCCTTTTAAAAATGGAAAACGCCTTGGCAGGGTGATATATTATTTGCCTGGCTGCATTTTCTCTCTGTCTGCGTCAAGGCTTGAAACGTACTGGCACTTTTGCCTTGTCAAGCGGAGCTCGGTGTAAGTGGACCACATCTAATGCCCGTGCCATGCAAATGAAGATTGAGACTGTTGTTTCCTTTGATGTCTGTGACTAAATGCTCAAAGGGGATATTTTCCTTTCGATCCTCCAGTGGATAGAGCCTCTTTAAAAATACCTGTTGGCTCCCTCTTCCCATTGGCAGTGGATGTGACTATTACACCAGAGAAGAAGCTAGGACGGTCATGATGAATGGCTCTCCCTGGGAAGAACGCCCTTTTTTGTGTTTGCCATGATGGTTAAAGTTCTAGAGGGAATTAAGGAGCGTGAAAGGCACGTTAACGATGGGTATCTGCAGTGAGCCGCAGGCTTGCCTGAAAGGGTCCAGAGAGCACATTCTCAGGGCAGATGAGCCACGGCCGGGATTCTCCACAAGGCTTTCTAAAACCCAGTAGTGGCCGAGGGCCTGGCCAGCTGGGGTGGGAGCAGCCGGGTAGGGAAAGCAGCCTGAACACACTGACCTGTTCAGTGCACGCGTCGCCCTCCCCACCAACAGGGAGAACAATTGGAATGGTGCTGGAAGAATTGGAGCTCTTCTCTCTTTCTGGGAAATCTCTGGAAACACACATGTAGGAAATCAATAGCTCTGAGCGCCATCAGAGATGTGAGCCTCCAAATTGGCTATACTGGGCTCTTGGGGCCACATTCGTAATGAGAGAGAGCTGCTGATGGCCCCCTCGTCTGCGCCTCCTCCAGCACCCTCATTAAACAAGGCACTCTAGGAAAAAGCTTCTATTTAACAGAAAGAAAAAAAAAAAAACATTTTGAGCCATCTATAAATCCTGATTCGAGCCATTAATTTATTTTTTTATTTTATTTTTTTTATTAATTTTATTTATTTCTGTATGTGTATGAATGTACTGTCTGCATGCAAGTTTGCGCACCCGTGTCATGCAATGCCGCAGAGGTCAGAAGAGGGTGTCGGATTCCCCTGGAACTGGAGTTCTCCTGGAATTGGAGTTTCAGACGGTTCTCGTCCGCCATGTGGATGCTGGGGATCGAACCCAGGTCCTCTGCAAGAGCAGTCGGCGCTCTTAACCGCTAGGCCATCTCTCCAGCCCGCCATTAATTTATTTTTAATGTCTCTTCCATCTCCTTTTCTCCTGGTAAATGTTTGCACATCTTACTCAGAGAGGTCATGAGGGTGCAGTGCAACTTTAGGGTGACGTGTTAGACATGTGGCCACAGACTCCCAGTAGTGTCAGACACGTGGCCACAGACTCCCAGTAGTGTTAGACACGTGGCCACAGACTCCCAGTAGTGTTAGACACGTGGCCACAGACTCCCAGTAGTGTTAGACGCGTGGCCACAGACTCCCAGTAGTGTTAGACACATGGCCACAGACTCCCAGTAGTGTTAGACGCGTGGCCACAGACTCCCAGTAGTGTTAGACACGTGGCCACAGACTCCCAGTAGTGTTAGACATGTGGCCACAGACTCCCAGTAGTGTTAGACACGTGGCCACAGACTCCCAGTAGAGACCCAAAGACAGATGAAAGGAATAGTTCTGCCAAACTCTGCCTTTACCGGGATTACTTACAGAACTATGGACGTCACAAAGGCAAGCCTGGTTATTGAAAAACCCATGCCTACTCATGATCCGCAACGCAGGACAACTTGCAGGCAGCTCGTTCTGGCTAGAGAAGCTTCTCCAGGCGGCTCCACCTCTTCTCTTCTCCCCAGCAACCTTTTACTACTTCTGTAACCTTGGGGAGGGGCTTAGGAATCTTGTAAGTTTCAGCCCTCCAAGATTTCCTGAGTCTCTGGACTAGAGAGATGGCTGGCTCAGCAATTAAGAGCACTGACTGCTCTTGCAGACGACCTAGGTTCGATTCCCAGCACCCACACAGCAGCTGACAACCCTCTAAAACTCCAGTTGCAGAGGATCCAACTCCTTCTGAACCCCGCAGGCACTACACTGGCACAGGTGCACTTACATGCATACAGGCAATACCCCACACATAATTTGCTCTCCTACTGCACGGAACACCACAGACTGGGTGACTTTACATTGTTGCCTCACTGTCCTGAAGCCGGAAAATCTAAGATCAAGAGTTTGCTTCCTCCTGAGATCTCGCGCTGGCCGCGGGCTGGCTGTGTCCGCTGTGTCCTCCAAGGTGTCCTCCCGGTGCCTTTTCCTCCTCTTATAAGAGCACCAGAGGGATGGGATGAGGGGTCAAGCTAAAGGTCTCATTTTACCCTGTAATTACCTCCTTCAAAGCTATGTTTCCAAAGATAACCATGTCTGAGATTCTGCAGGTTAAGGCTTCATCATATGAACCTCAGGGGGACATAATGGACATGGACTATTCTCACACTAACATTCAGAACTTGGGTGCCACTTCTTGCCTCATGAGGGAAGACTACATTTTCTAAGTCTTTTCTTCCACACTGGCTAAACGAAGAATGCATGTGTCCATCCATGTAAGCTTTGCATCAGTCAGGGCCCCCCCATCTCCTTTGATCATTCCATGCATGTATACAATTTATCTTGACCATATCCACCCCAGCTTCCTCCCATGATCCCCATAATGTCCATCATGATGTCTTCTTCATCTCTCTCTCTCTCTCTCTCTCTCTCTCTCTCTCTCTCTCTCTCTCTCTCCGTCCGCTATAACCTTCATGCCAGTATTGCACCAGTGAGCCTGGCAGGTCCAAGCTGCGGGTAATCCCATGGATGACTTTCTCCCCAGCAGCCTGTATAGCACCTCCTGGCACTATGAAAGGTAGCCTGTGGGGTGGGAGTTTTCGGGCCAGCTCCAGCCTGATTTCTCAATAGCCTACAACCAAAATGTCTTCTGGAGGAAGCACTGTCTACCCATGCAGGGTACCTATGTTCAAAGACCTTTTTATTTTATTTTTAAAATATTTTATTATTTTATTTTATGTGTATGTGTACACTTCCTACATGTATGTGTGTAAGTGCACCCGTGTCATGCAATGCCCATGGAGGTCAAAAAAGGGCTTCAGATCCCCAGGAACTGGAGTTATAGATTGTTAGATACCATGTAGGTGCTGGGAATTAAACCCAGGACCTCTGCAAGAGTAGCCAGTGCTCTTAACTGCTGAGCCATCTCTCCAGTCCCTTAGGTCATTTTTAAAATATTTTTATTATTTTTAATTATGTAGGAGAAGGCATGTGCTCACAAGTGCAGGTGCCTAGGAAGCTAGAAGCACCAGACCTCCTGGAGCTGGAGTTATTGGTGGTTGCAAGCTGCCTGACATGGGTGCTGGGAACTGAACTCTGGTCCTCTGGAAAAATGGTACGTGCGCTTAACCTCAGAGCCATCTTTCCAACCCAAAATCATATTTTTTAATTATAAAGTTTTATAAAGAAATGGATTTCCATGAGAGTTTTTCATACATTAACTCACTCCTCACCCCGTCCTCTCCCCTGCCCCTCCTAATTTGTCTCTTAAGAGTGTCTTTTGTTCACGTACATAGGCCGGGTATATCTGAGTATGATAGTCAGTCTTGGTTGTCAACTCAATTGAATCTGGAATGAACTAAGGGACACTCATCTGGGTGGGTCTGTAAGGGTATTTCCTGAAGGATTAACTGAGGGCAAAGACTTTTCCCCACAGTAGTCTTCACCTTCCTCCTGAAGCCCAGATATAAGGAAAATCCCAGATGTAAGGAAAAAGTTGTTGGGTTTGCCTGCCCATATTTGCCCCCCTGCTGACATGGGAGTGCAGTCTCTTCAGCCTTACGATGTGGATTGAAGACTAATGGACTCTTCCAGTTCTGTGGTACCTGCTGAGGTACCCAGCCTCGTGGACTGAGTAGCAGCTGGGTTCTCAGCCCTCTGGCACGCAGTAGCCATTATTGGACACTCCAGACTACACCGTGGAAGCCAAGCTAATAAATCCCCTATGAAATGTGTATTCATTCCGTTGGGTGTGTTCATCTGGAGACCTCTGACTAGCACAGAGGAAGAATAACAAGTCACCATGACAGAGTGGAGATGCCAGATGCTTCCCCAGATACGTTGTCACAGTCTGGGGCACTCCGGACAGGTCACTTGATGTCACCGAGCCCCAGGCACCTCATCTGCAGAAGGGGCAAGTAATTTCTGTGCTCCCATCCTCCCAACATCCCTGAGAAAACCCCACAGATGGTATGTCCATGCTTTCTAAAAGGAGTAGTTTTGTCTATAAAGGAGGCTGTTTGGCTGGGCATGGTGGCTCACACCTCTAATCCCAGCTCTCAGGAGGCAGAGTCAGGTGGATCTGTGAGTTCAAAGCCAGCCTGGTCTACATAGTGAGTTCCAGGACAGCTGGGGCTACAGGGAGATCCTGTCTCAATAAATAAATAAATAAATAAATAAATAAATAAATAAATAAGCTGTCTGTCTACAGAGGGGCTATGTCTCAGGATAAGCAAGGAGCATTTCCTAGAATACCTGGGTTTTTGTGGGTTTTATTTACTATTATTTTTCATTTATGAGTGTTTTGTCTGCATATATGTAAGTGTATCATGTGCATGCAATGTCCACAGAGGCCAGAAAAGAGCGTTGGATCCCCTGGAACTCAGGTTACAAATGGTTGTTAGCTACCATGTGAGAGTTGGGAACTGAACCCAGACCCTCTGGAAGAACAGCAAGTGTTCTTAACTGCTGAGCCATCTCCACAGCACCCCAGACCACCTGTTTTGAAATATGATTTTGTGCCAGGAATGGTGGTGTATGCCTTAAATCCCAGCACTCAGGAGGCAGAGGCAGGCAGACCTCTGTGAGTTCAAGGCCAGCCTGGTCTACATAGTGAGTTCCAGGACAGCTAGGACTACAGTGAGACCCTGTCTCAAAAAGACCAAAAAAACATATGGTTGTTTTACAATCAATATAAATGCATTGGGAAGCACAACATGCAAATATAAAGGAAGATTTCCAATAACCCTGATCCTGGTTGTGGTCTGTGACCCTCTGCCATCCCAAGCACTTGGACAGAAAAGTTCTAGCCACAGAGGCTGTGCCCATGAAGATGTATATGACTGCTCCCCACTGACTGACAGGGAGCATTTGACAAGACATACAACATGGAGAGGAAAAAAAAAAAAAAAGAAAAAGCAGGTGCAGAACTAGGTGCTTCTAATTTTTTTTTTTTTCCTTAAGGCAGGAGGAATGTGGCACATGCCTATAATCCCAGTACTCAGGAGGCTGAGGCTGGAGGATTGAGACTCCAAGGGCAGCCTGGGCTATGTAATGAGATCCTGTCTCAAAACAACAAAAGTAAGAGAGGATGTTTATAAATACCCAGCAATGCAGTAATATATAAGTAAGGGAAATAGGAACTGCCTCTGATTTACGGAGATGAGGGCCACAGGCAGGAGCGGGCAGAGACTTCTCTCTGAAACGCCTCCATACGATTAGATTTTCTTTGAACATGCACACAATACCTTGTTTTTAAAAACAGGAAAAAAATTTTTGATCTTTTGGAGGCAGGGGCTCCCTTTAGTCCCAGCTGGCCTGGAGCTCACTTATGTAGACCAGGCTGTCTCATTTTAAAAGCAGTCTTTAGACTGGGCATGGTGGCACACATCTTTAATCCTAGCACTTGGGAGGCAGAGGCAGAGGCAGAGGCAGAGGCAGAGGCAGAGGCAGAGGCAGAGGCAGAGGCAGAGGCAGGAAGAGCTCTGTGAGTTCAAGGCCAGCCTGGTCTACAGAGTGAGTTCTAGGACAGCCAGAGCTGATGCGGGAGACCATGTCTCAAAAAGACCAAAAAAAAAAAAAAAAAAAAAAAAAGCAAGTCTTGCTTTTAAAATTAGTTATCATTATTTAAAGAATACTTCTGAAGAAAAGAGGAAAGATTAAAAAAACACAAAATATTAGCTGATATTCAGTATTTCCTGTAATCGTGCACAGTAATTGAATGATCTAGAAGTTGAAAGTTTAATTTGGGGGGCTGAATGGATGGTTCCCCAGTTAAGAGCACTGGCTGCTCCTGCAGAGGACCCTGGTTCAATTCCCAGCACCTGCATGGTAAATAACAATGGTCTATAACTCCGGTTCCAGGGGATCTGACGCCCTCTTCTGTCCTCCAAGGGCATTGCATGACACAGATGTACTTAGACACATGCACAAGCAACACACTCAAACACATTTTTTTAAGTTTAATTTTCCTCTCTTTTTAACATCTCAGAATTGTTTCTCTGTCATTTCTACCTACGTGCAGTGGGGTAAAGGCATCAGGCAAGCACATCCTGTGAGATTCTCCCACAAACAATATTTCATTGTAAAGGTTTAGCTCCAGGACAAAAAGGAAGAGGAATCATTCATTTCTTTAGTAAAGAAAAACAAAGCCAACTGTGCTAATCCCAACACTGGGAGGTGGCCAAAAGGACCATCCAGAGATTGAGGCAGGCAAGGCATGGTAGGATACACCTTTAATCCCAGTACACAGACGGCAGGTGGATTTTTGTGAGGTTAAGGCCAGCCTGGTTTACATAGGGAGTTCCAGGCTAGCCAGGGCTGCATAGTGAGATCCTGTTTTGTTTTGTTTGTTTTGTTTTAAATAGTGCAAGGCTAGCCTGGGCTACCGAGTAAAATGCTATCTAAAAATGAGGGCTGATGAGATGGCTCAGCAGGTAAACACATTTTTTTTTTTTTGATGGTGAAAAGGAAAATCTGTTTATTAGTCCAGAGCATTCTGTTTTAATTTTTACTTATTTATTTCTGTAGTGTATAAATGTAGTGTCTGCATGCAGGTCTGTGCACCCGTGTCGTGCAATGCCGCGGAGGTCAGAAGAGGGTTTCGGATTCCCCTGGAACTGGAGTTCTCCTGGAATTGGAGTTTCAGACGGTTCTTGGCCACCATGTAGGTGCTGGGGATCGAACTCGGGTCCTCTGTAAGAGCGGTCAGCGCTCTTAACCGCTAGGCCATCTCTCCAGCCCCAGCAGGTAAACACATTTACTCCACAAGCCTGATAACCTGAGTTAGATTCCAAGAACCCATGGTGAAAGGAAAGAACTAAGTCCTGAAAGTTGTCCTTTGACCTCCACAAATGTGCTATGGCACACACATGTCTGAACACACATCATACACACATAATGAGAGGACATTAGATCCCCTGGAACTGAAATTACAGACAGATATGAGCCACCCAGTGTGGGCGCTGGTAACCGAACTCAGGTCATCTGGAAGAGCAGTACTTGCTCTTAAGTACTGAGCTATCTCTCCAGCCCCCCTACCCCCATTATAATTCATTCATCCATCAATTAACCACCAATTAGATGTAAGCTGTGACACCAAGTACTCTGTGTAGACCTGTTAACACAAAACAAAGGTTAAAACTAAGAAGCATTGCCCGAATCCTCACACGATGCATTCTACCAATTGAGGTAGAAAAATAAATACATAATTAGAACTCGGAAATTCAATTTGGAGTCGTCAACAGATGGTCATAAGAAGTTGGGAGCAGAACATGGGTGCAAAGAGAGCCTTAGGAATAGATGGGCATGGACTGAATCTGGCTCTAAGTTCAAAACATACTATTTGTATGACCTTGAGCAAGTTACTTTCTGAACTTTCAGGTTCCTCAATGGCAACATGGGTTTAACCATCAAGCCCACTTAGTGACACAGGAGAATCATCCCATAGTTAAACTCCATGGGTCAACCACCGGGCTGGTCAACAACTCTGCCCACCCCGGTGCTGTGTGCACACAAACATGCGTGTGTGTGTGTGTGTGTGTGTGTGTGTGTGTGTGTGTGTGTAGGCCAGTGGTTGATGGCAGGTGTCTCCTTCTCCTCTATTGCTCCCCACCTTGTTTTCTGAGGTAAGGTCTCTCCTGAGCCTGTAGCATCCTGATTCAGCGAGACTGGCTGGCCAGCCAGCTCTAGGGATCCACCTGTCTTTGCTCCCCAGCACTGGGATTCCAAACTCCAGTGCCAACTCTCCAAGGTTTTTACGTCTGTGCTGGGATCCAAACCCACATCCTTGCGACTGTTCACCAAGCACTTAATGGACTGAGCCACCTCCCCAGCTCCCCCAGTGCTTTTTATAAAGTAGCACACCTTTTTATAAAGGCACACGCCTTTAATCCTAGCACTTGGGAGGCAGACACGGGCGGATCTCTGTGAGTTCAAGGCCAGCCTGGTCTACAGAGTGAGTTTCAGGACAGCCAGAACTATATATAGGGAGACCCTGTCTCAAAAAAAATACCAAAAAATAAAAAATAAATAAAAAATAAATAAAATAAAGTAGATTTAAAAAAAATTAGCTTGTGTTTTTAGTAGATGGCTGGAAAAGAGTTCAAGAAGAGGGTCTGGACGGAGGATATAGACTAGACATGAAGTCAGGCTATCTATAAAGTTTCAGTAGACTTTACATAGCTATATGGGATGGTGAGCTAAGGGGCTGAGGAATGCAGACGCAGCCCTGTGAAAGGCTCATGGTTAAAGAGTGAACAAAAGAAAAAGGAACACGGAAAGGCTGGAGAGTATAGAGAAAAGAGGGAAGAGAAGGAGGTATCCAAGTGTCGAGTTACAGCCACTTCATACACACCTGGAAAAAGACAGGGCTAGAGAAATGGCTCTGAAGTTAAGAGCACTGACTGCTCTTGCAGAGGACCCAGGTTCAATTCCCAGCACCCACATGATGGATAACAACCATCCATAACTCCAGTTCAAAGAGATCCAAATGCCCTTTTCTGACCTCCAAGGGCATGACACAACACAGGTGCACTTACAAACATGCAGACAATGTACTCATACACATTAAAAAATTAAAAAATGGGCTTCTCAGGATCTTGTCGCAGTGATGGAGAGCTGGTTATTACACAGGATGAAGGTTAACACCTTGGTACCATGAGCTCTACAAATTGAAGCATGGTTAAAACACAACCCATCACGCCTTCATTACGAGTCCCTGCCAAAGAGCTGCTCGAAGGAGATAGAGACACAAGGGGTCCATTTCAGAGGTGAGTTTTTGTTTTTCTTTTGTTGAAGCTTTTTGTGGTTGCTAAATATAAACAGCTGTATAAATGTCTGCTGCCTTCAGAAAAAGGCAGCTCAAAAGTGGAAGTGTCCTGAGTGACGCCTTTTTTTTTGGTCTTTTCAAGACAGGGTCTCCCTGTAGCCCCAGCTGTCCTGGAACTCACTCTGTAGACCAGGCTGGCCTTGAACTCACAAAGATCCGCCTGCCTCTGCCTCCCGAGTGCTAGGATTAAAGGTGTGCGCCACCACGCCCGGCTATGAGTGACGCCTATGGTGGGTTATAACGTGTTCAACATGCAGATTCAGGGGTCCCACCCAGCCCCAGTCCATCAGAAATGTTCAGAGAAAGTCACAAATGGTGATGCACACCTCTCATCTCAGGAGTGAGGAAGGAGATAGAAGGGTCAGAAGTTCAAGGCCAGCTTTGGCTATGTAGCAAGTTGGATGAGACTGTGTGTGCGCGCGCGCGCACGTGTGTGTGTGTGTGTGTGTGTGTGTGTGTGTGTGTGACAGAGAGACAGAGAGAGGGAGAGAGACAGAGAGATGGAGAGACAGAGAGACAGAGAGAGACGGATAGACAGAGAGAGAGAGAGACAGACAGACAGACAGACAGAGAGACAGACAAAGGAAAAATAAATGCCTGAAGAGTCAACCCAGCCTTTGTGACACTGGGTCTATCTCCCTTTCTTTTTCTTTCTTTCTTTTTTTTTTTTTTTTGGTCTGTTTGAGACAGGGTCTCCCTGTAGCTCTGGCTGTCCTGGCACTCACTATGTAGACCAGGCTGGCCTTGAATTCACAGAGATCCATCTTCCTCTGCCTCCCAAGTGCTGGGATTAAAGGCATGCACCACCACGCCCAGCGTAGCTCTCCATGTGTGTACATGTGAGTATGTGTGTACATGAGAGTATGTGTGCACATGTGAGTATATGTGCAAATAGAGGCCAGCAGCTTTGTCTCTCTTCCCTGATTGTTCTCTACCTATTTTCTTAATTAATTATTTATGGTTCTTTTATGTGTATCAATGTATTGCTGGCATGGGTGGAAGTGCACTCACATCACCGAATGCCCGCAGAGGCAAGAAGAGGGTGTCGGACCCCTTGGAACTGGAGTTATAACAGTTGTTAGCGGCCATGTGGGTGCTGGGAATCAAACCAGGATCCTCTGCAAGAGCAGTCAGTGTCCTTAACCTCTGAGCCACCTTTCCAGCCCCCCCCCCACCTTATTTTTTGATACAGAGTGATGATTTGACTAGACTGGCTGGCCAGATACCCCCAGAGATTGTCTTGTGTCTGCCTTCCCAACGCTAGGATTCCAAGTATGAGTCAGCACACTTGCTTTTTACCTGGGTTCTGGGAATTGGAACTAGAGCAGCGAACACTTCACCCACCCGGTCATGCCCCAGCCTCACTCATCTATTTCTTACCATTAGGAGAGAAAAATAGTAGAGAGTTAGGCAGGGAGGTGGAAGGGGCCTTTCTTGTGCCTCTATTGTCTACAGCTTTCTCAGTTTTAACCTTGGGTCTATTACACACTGGATCAAAAACCTGCGAATGTGAAAAATACAAGAAAATTACCGTAACAAATAGTTCCAGTGTCCTATAAAAATTGTTCATGTGGTAGACTCTAACAAAGGTAATTAATGTAAAGTGCTTGGCACAAATTTGTATGGAATGCTCCAGAAAATGCACTATGTGAAGGAAATGTATTAAAAGTTACAAATATGTTATGTTTTCCAGTGTTGGTTCTGAAAGTAACTATAGTGTGTATTTCAAATTGCCTCTTTTGAAAATAAAGGTTAAGGTAACAAAAAATATCATCTCTGCCTATTGATTACTTTTCTCATTGCTGTGACAAAAACCTGATAAAACAACGGAAGGAAGGAAGGAAGGAAGGAAGGAAGGAAGGAAGGAAGGAAGGAAGGAAGGAAGGAAGGAAAGGGAAGGTTAATTTTGGTTCACAGTTGGAGGGTGCAGTCCACCGTGGGGGCAGGTGGGGCAGCAGGAGAGTGAAGCAGATGGTCACATCACATCCACAGTCAGGAAACAGGACCCTGGCCCGTGAGATGGTGCCCTCTACATTCAGGTGAGACTCCCCCCCAGTTAAACCTTTCTGAAAACATGGCAGTAAGAGAGATGGCCCAAGGGTTCAGAGTGAATACTGCCCTGGCAGAGGACTCAAATGTGGTTCCTAGCACACAAGTCAGATTGCTCAAAACCTATAAGTCCAACTCCAGGGGACTCCAATGCCTCTGACCTCCACAGGCACCTGCACCCGCACCTACACCCACCCCCCCTACACACACACAATTTAAAATAATATAAATTCTAAAAAATATGTTCTGTGGCTGGAGAGATGGCTCAGCAGTTAAGAGCACCAGCTGCTCTTGCAGAGGACCAGGGTTCGGTTCCCAGCACCCACATCGCAGATAACAACCATCTATAACTCTAGTTCCAGAGAATGTAAACTCCTCTTCTGATCTCCATGGGCACTGCACAACACCAGTATTTTTACATATATCCAGGAACCCTCATACACATAAATAAAAATAAATAAATAACCAAACAAACAAACAAACAGAGCTGGGCTTGGTGGTGCAGGCCTTTAATCTGGGCACTCTGGAGAGAGAGGCAGGTGGATCTCTACAAGATCAAGGCCAGCCTGGTCTACCCAAGGGGTTCCAAGCCAGCAGTGGCTGCTGGGAGACCCTGTCTCAAAAAAGACCAAATTAATAATTAATCAATTTAAATAAAATAGTTTCTGACACACCCAGAGGTATGTTCCCATGGTGATTAAAATTCCAGTCACGTTAACAACGAGGATTTCTTTTTAAAATTTTTTTTATTAATTTTTTTTTTTATTTCTGTATGTGTATGAATGTACTGTCTGCATGCAAGTCTGTGCACCCGTGTCGTGCAACGCCGCGGAGGTCAGAAGAGGGTCTCGGATTCCCCTGGAACTGGAGTTCTCCTGGAATTGGAGCTTCAGACGGTTCTCAGCCGCCATGTGGGTGCTGGGGATCGAACCCGGGTCCTCTGTAAGAGCGGTCGGCGCTCTTAACCGCTAGGCCATCTCTCCAGCCCAAGGATTTCTTATTATATTGTTTACTTACTGTACACACATGAACAAGGAATCCTATCCAAACATGCCATCACATGCATTCAACTGGTTACACACACACACACACACACACACACACACACACACACCACATCTACTTGCTTTGGCAAACTTCATACAACCAGAAAACAGAGAGGATTTCTGATGATTAAATGGCAATATTGAAACTCTTTCCCTCTCAAACAAAGCTTCTCTGTGGAGAGAAACATAAGCAGAGATGCCAAGTGTTGTTGTTTTTTAAACACTAGTCAAATACGAGGCTGGCTTTTCCAGTGTTGTGCAACTGAGATCAAACCAACTGTTCTTTTGGCATGGCATCGCTTAACGTAACTGTGGTGCTTCTTTGAGAGTGGGCAGAGGGGAAACTCCTAAGACCCTGTCTACCTGACAGTTTGCCAAGAAAAGAAAAAAAACAGCGTAGCTTATTTGTAATAAACGGAAGTCTTTCTGCAGCCGTGCTACCTGCTTAATGGAACCTATGGAACTCACCAAACCCGTGTTCAGGAGCACAGGAAGGAACCCCTTTTCTCCACCGCACAGGCTCCGGGCCCATCCGTGTGGCTGTCACACCACTTGTGGTTTGAAGGAAACCAATGAATTTCCTATGAGCAGCCAGTGCTGAGTCAGGACTGAGTGAGCAAATGCTGCTTTCTTAGAGGTCCACAGGGACAGGTACCCCGCTGCTTCCAAAGTGCTGGAAACCGGCATGAGACGGGGAAGTCAGTGTCAAATGAAGAACCTTCCCACGCCCATACTGAGAAGCCATTTTCTCCTGGGTGAGAACAGCTCCCAGTTAGTGACAGGCTTTAGGGGAAGAAAATGGCTTCATCAGCGCTCTTATCCTCGGGGATAGGGGTCGGCTCCTGGTACAGAGCAGAAACTGCCCATGCTGGGACACAATGTTTGACTTATACCCCGACTCCCAGCACTGCCCCCACCAGCCACAGGACCTTGACAGCAGGAACAGAGGTGGCACGCGGGATGGAAGCCAAGCGCCCAGCACACAGCAGAGGTGCCCACCTCGCAGGTGCGCACCCCTAGAAAGGACGCTTCTTTCCACCTGCGCCCTGTAGTCCCTGCCTTTCTCTCCAGAGACACCATTAGAGGCTGCAAGATCCGGGATCCTCCTGCCTGCCAGGTTCAAGACAACAAACTGAAGGCACTATTGAGCCTCGTTCCCCCAAAACATGGCACAGTCAGCAGTAAATTGTACAAGAGGGAAAAAGAATTCGGAGAGGGAGCTTGTTTCCAAATTCCTGTTTGGCCGTCAGTACCGCGGGATCAGCAGAAACTGCTTCGATTCATCCGCTGGGCTTTCCGACCTGGCTGTTATTCCGCAGTGGCCACAAAGGTGCTGGACCAAGTGGGGCAAATCAGGTGGCTTCTGTGTGCTTTGTTCTCCGTATCCAGAACTGTGCATGAGGCGGGATTGGGGCGTGTTCCTGGCATCCCAGTTACTTTGGAGGCTGCCAGGTGGGGAAAAGTAGCAACACTCTCTCTCAGAGTAAATGAATAAATAAGATTAAAATTAAAATGGGGGACTGGAGAGATGGCTTAGGGGTTAGTTCACATGGGCACACACATACACCCATAACTAAAAATAAATAAAATAAATCTTAATAGAAATAAAAATGCATATAATATCTACCGCAGCATCTCCTGTAATGTCATGAAGATCAAAGACTTCCTGAGAAAGTCCTTTTGACATTGCAAAATACTCTAGAAATGGAAAGCATAACAGTGGCTGTTGATTCTTCATCCCTTGTGGGTCTGCAGAAGATCTCTGTTTGCTGAGCTATTCGTTTTCATTTGTATCTTAGTTTTAAGTTACACTGTGTGTTTGTGTGTGTGTGTGTGTGTGCACTCATGAACGGCTACATGCCATGGCATATGTGTAGTGATCAGAGGACGACTTGCAGGTGTCAGTTCTCTCCTTCCACCCTGTGGGATCCAACTCGGGTCATTAGACTTGGCAGCAAAAGCACCTTAACTGATGAGCCACCTTGCTGGCTGTTATTTTCATTTTTAAACTGCAGAGCCCTTGTCTGAGGTTGCATGAATTACAAATGCAAGTTCCAGTGCTGACTTAATGTGGAAGCTTTAAACTTTTTTCTTTACCTGTATATATATTTTTTGAAACGCAGTCTCACTTTGTAGTCCAAGCTAACCTCAAACTCTTCCTGCCACCATGGGCACTGCACACATGGGGCACACTTACATCCAGGCAAAACACTCATACGCATAAAATAAAAAATAAATGAATAAAAATTGATAAGCCAAATGCTGTGCTTAGAATCCCAGGGTTGCAGATAGAGAACCATAGATGACCCCTGGGCTTCCTGGCCAGCTAGTCTAACCTAATAGGTGACCCCAGGCCAGTGACTGAAGACAGGGTTTAAGACAAGCTGGCCTGGGAGTCTGTGTAGACCAGGCTGGCCTTGATCTCACAGAGATCTGCTTGCCTCTCCTTTGAAAGTGCTGGGATTAAAGGTGAGCACCACCATGCCAGGTTCATCTCAATTTTTTAAGTAAAAAGATGGGAGGCTAGAGAGATGGCTCAGTGGTTAAAAGCACTACCTTCTCTTGCAGGGGAGCCAGGTTCGGTTCTTAGCACACCCATGGTGGCTAACAACGTCTGTAACTCCAGTTCCCGGGGATCCAACACCCTCTTCTGACCTCTGTGGACATTGCATGACACAGGCATACTTACATACTTACATACAAGCAGGCAATACACCCATATACATAAAATAAAAATA
The DNA here is from genome assembly GCA_009823505.1 of Rhizomys pruinosus. Lineage (NCBI taxonomy): Eukaryota > Metazoa > Chordata > Mammalia > Rodentia > Spalacidae > Rhizomys > Rhizomys pruinosus. Next base: position 1,700,222 of record VZQC01012024.1, on the reverse strand, counting down.
ATAAATAAAATATTCTTTAAATAAATAAGTGGACGATGTCTGAAGAGAGACCAAGGTTTCACATGTACCTGGCTCCAGGCGTATGGTGACAAAGGAAGGAGATGGGTCCCAGCGGTGACAGGCACTTATGTTCTATTGAGAAAAAGAAAAAGGAGGAGGAGGAGGAGGGGAGGAGGAGGGGGAGGAGGACCCTGAGGAGACAACAGGCTTGATCCAGAGGAACCAATGTGGAACTTCTTCTAGATGGGGGGGCAATGTGGAACCTTCTTCTAGATGGGGGGGGGTCCAGAACTCAAGGGGACTGCTGACTCTGATGGGAGTTTGAGGTTTGGGGTTTTTTTTTTTCAGCTTTTTCGAGACAGGATCTTCCTGTAGCCCCAGCTGTCCTGGAACTCACTCTGTAGACCAGGCTGGCCTTGAACTCACAAAGATCCGCCTGCCTCTGCCTCCCGAGTGCTAGGATTAAAGGCGTGCGCCACCATGCCCGGCGGGAGTTTTATGATAAATTGTGGAGGGGTCCCTTCATCAGAATTTCCAGCAGGCGGGAGGGGCTGGAGAGATGGCTCAGCAGTTAAGAGCATCGGCTGCTCTTGCAGAGGACTCAGGGTCACTTCCCAGCACCCACATGGCATCTAACAAGCACCTATAACTCCAGTTCCAGGGCACCTGACACCCTCTTCTGACCTCCATGGGCATTGTACAACACAGACATGATCATATATTTATATGTATATATATACATATATATATTCCCACACATAAAAATAATAAAATATTGTTTAAAAGAATTTCCAGCAGGAGACTCACAGGGGAAGAAGGGTCCATGTTGAAGAGTTTTCAGTAGGAGAGGCACATCATTTAAACTCTGAGAATGAGGATTCCACTCCATTTTAAACTCTGAGAAGGAGGATTCCACCCCATTTTATTACTTACATTGCATTATATTGGGGTGCTAATGTGCCACAACGCACATGTAGAGTTCAGGGGACAGCTTGCAGGAGTCAGTTCTCTCCTTCCACTATGTGCATCCCATGGACCTAACGGTCACCAGGCTTGGCGGCAATCGCCTTCACTCACTGAGCCAACTCATCCTCTGGGTTTCTGTGTCTTAATGTTTTCCAGTGATTTATTGAATTAAATTTCACACATTCTGCCAAAAGTTAGGCACAGGACAGTGGCCAAAGCCCTTCATAGACAATTGTCCCCTGGACTCGTTGGCACACAGCAGGCATTGGCCAGGGATTTGCTGGTTATAAACTCGCAGCCACCTCCCTGGACTGAGAAGGCGGGATGCTTCCTCCGGGCTTAGCATCGGCACAAGCCCGTGACCTCAAACTGCTGAGATGGTCGTAGAGTTATCCAAGCTTCCCTGGTGTTCCGTTCCAATTGGATTATTACGGCTCATTTCTCTCCAGAACGACCCAAACCCCTCCCTGGACTCTCAGCCACAAAGGGGAAATTAACAGTAACATAAAAAGTTAAGAAGGTGAAAGAACATTATCACTCTTGTCAACAATAAAATCTGCGGCTGATCTTCAGTTGGGAAGACAGGCACATCTATTATTTATAGAATACAGATTGTTAAATATTAAATACTTGAGCCTGGGACAGTGTAAGGGTAAAATCAGGAGTGTGAACTTGTCAGAATCATAAAGCCGAACCTCTCTGCAAGGGTGAAGTGTACCTACATTTACCACTGATTTTATTGCACTGTAAATTAAGGAGAGAAACCTATGGTGTGTCCATTTGCAGCTCTAAGTGATGGGCATCATCGTTAGGAAGGCATCTGTCCGTACTCAGCTCCACTCCCCAAGTGGCCACCAGCCCCCACGCCTGGAACTGTTAACTATTTCAGCCAACGGAAGGTAGTAAAACACGGTATCTGCTTCCTTTTGACACCTGGGGGAATGGTGGGCCAGGAAAGCGTTTTTATGAGCTGGTAATTTTTCACGCAGTTACTTACATGCTTGTCCAAAGGATCACGCTGATGAAGGCAAAAATACTTCTTAAAATCGCCAAAGTCATGGGTTATGGGGCTCCTGCTCCCAGCTGAGGCAGGAGAATCGCTTAGACTCTGAGATTTAAGACCAGCCTGGGTAATACTGTAAGACTCCATATCACAAAGGAAAAGAAAGGTGGGGAGAAGGGGAGGACCAGGAAGATAGCTCAGTGCTTGCCTCACAAGCACAACGGCCTGAGTTCCTTCCCTCAGAGTGTGAAAATGGCGGGCACGATGAGACAGAGAGAGGCCCATCCCAGGAACTTGCCAGCCAGCTAATCTAGCATAGTCAGTGGGTTCCAGGTTCAGTGGAAGACCCTGTCTCAAAAGAATAAGGTAGAGAGGCTGGAGAGATGGCCTAGCAGTTAAGAGCGCCGACTGCTCTTGCAGAGGACCCAGGTTCGATCCCCAGCACCCACATGGCAGCTGAGAACCGCCTTTAACTCCAGCTCCAGAGGAATCCGACGCCCTCTTCTGACCTCCGTGGCATTGCACGACACGGGTGCACCGACCTACATGCAGATAGTACATTCATACACATAAAAAAATAATAATCAAAGAATAAGGTAGAGAGGGACTGAGGACTCGTGACATCAGCCTCTGATCTCCACACATACCTGCACACATAGACACCACACTCCCCTCCTATACACACAAAGAAAAAGAAGACACACACGGCCAGGCCTGGTGACACATGCCTTTAATCCTAGCACTCGGGAGGCAGAGGCAGGTGGATCTTTGTGAGTTCAAGGCCAGCCTGGTCTACAGAGTGAGTTCCAGGACAGCTGGGGCTACAGGGAGACCCTGTCTCGAAAAGACAAAAAAAAAAAATAAAAAATGTTATTCTATTTACTTGTTTGTTGGTTTGTTTGTTTTGAGACAGAGTCTCTATAGCCCTGGTTGGCCAAAAAGAATGCTGGATTCTCTAGAACTGGAATTACAAATGATGGTTTTATATGCATGTGACTGAGGAAATTGAACATGAACCCAGTCCTCTGTAAGAGCAACAAGATGCTCTTAACGGCTGAGCATCTCTCCAGATCTTCGCCTCTTTTTTTTAATTTTTTTGAGATAAGATCTCATTAGCCTAAACTAGCCTTGAATTCATGGCAATCCTCCTGCCCCAGTCTCTCCCACATGCTGGTACAACAGGTATGAGCCGCTATACCCAGCTCTACCCTAATTTCTTTCTGACCTGAGTGTTTGTTTGTTTGTGGCATTTGAGGATTTGGAGGGAGGGGCAGTAGTTGAGACAGGTTCTCCTGTAGCCTAGGCTGGCCTGGAACTCACTATATAGCTGAGGATGACTTCAAACTTCTGATCCTTCTTTCTCCAATTCCCAAGGCCTGGAATTATAGGTGCACACACCAAGCTAAACCTCGAATTCTCAATGCAAAGTTTAATTTTTTTACATTAAAAATATTATATATATATATTAATATATATTATATATATATAGTCTTTTTCGAGACAGGGTCTCCTGTAGCCCCACTGTCACTGTAAACTCACTCTGTTAGAACAGCTTTCTTCTGGCCTTATGAACTACACAAAGATCCGTACTGTCTCTGCTCTCCAAGTGCTAGGATTAAAGCGTGACACCACACCTGGCTTTTTATTTTATGTGTTTGTATCAGTGCTTTGCCTGCATGTTATTACCGCCAGCATTGTTATATTGTGCACCACTATGTACTAGTCCCTGCAGAGACCAGAACGAGGGCTCTCATTCCCCTAAATCTCAAGTTATTCGGCCAGTTGCAAGCCTTGCCCATGTGGCTGCTGTGAAGGCTGGACTCAGTCCCTCTGCACAAATCGGTCAGTGCTCTTAACTTGATGAGCCCATCTTCTCCAGCCTGAAATGAGATCTTGAGCCACCACCACTTCATAATGTAAAGGAAGATTTCATGAGATTCATCTGCACCAAAGACTCAGAGCAATGGCTTCTCATGTTGCTCATGAGGAAAACCATTTTCCACAACAAGACGCTTGAATAGCCAAAAACAACCCTGAGCGAAAAGCGCACATACAGGGTTCTCTACACCTAGACTTCAAACATTACTAACATGGTCATCATACAAAATCGCTCCGTGGTACTGGCATACAAAACAGACTCAGTTGACCAATGGAACAAAACAGCAGATCCAACCTTTGAGCACTCAATTTCAGGTATCTCAGCTATTTGACAAGGGACGGGGCAGAAAACACAACTGGAGAACAGCACCTTCGCCGTGTGCTTGGCCTAACTGGAGTCCCATCCTTGTAGAAGAATGAAATTTAAACCCCTACCTCTAAACCTGTACAAAAATCAACGCCAGATGATCAAAGACCTCAACATTGAAACCCCAAACTCTGAGTCAATAGAAGAAAAAGTTGCTAGCAGACTACAAGACATAGTTTTAGGAAAAGACTTCCTAAATCAGCCAAAAAACAGCTGGGCCAAGGATTAAGGTCAACAGTTGACAAAGGGACCTCATCAAACTCAAAGCTTCTGTTACAGCGAAAGAAACAATCAAGGAAGTTAGGAGAAACCCCACAGAGTGGAGGAAACCCTTACACAGAAACATCTTGACGAAAACAGTGTGATTCCATAATTATATAAACTACTCAAAAAACAAAGAAGAAAGAAAACAACAATGACCCACTTTCAATAGTGGAGCAAAGAGCTGAACAGAGACTCACAAGTGAGAAATTAGAGATCGGCTGAGAAACACCTTAAGAAAGTGTTCAACATCACAATCATTAAGGAAATCCAAATCAAAACCACTTCAAGATATCATCTTAATCCAATAAAACTGGCTAGGTCAATAAAACAAATGATACCAAAGTTGCTAGAAGTTTGAGGAAAGGAACACTCATCAACTGATTGAGCTTGCGTAAAACTCGCTGCAGCCATCATAGGGGTAAGGGCAGGTCCCTCGAGGACCTATGAAGACTTGATATGAACTTGCCACCCAACCCCCCAATGGCCCATTTTTAAACCCCCCCAGTCCAGGCATGTACCTCAAGACTCCAACCCCACCGCAAGATTACATGCACAGCCAATTGTTTATTTGCAGCTCTCTTCACAATATTCAAGAGCTGGAACCAACCCTCAAATGCCCCTGCAACTGATACTGATAGAAAAATTCGTACAGTCTAACACAAGCATTTCTATGCTGGAGTAAAGAAAGACTACATCAATGAGCTACAGGAAAAATGGCTGGAAGCAAGAGGACTTCAAAGTAACATGTAACCACAAGTTTCCCCAGTGAAGAACCCTACTACAAGTCAGAAGAACACTATATGTAATGTACCTTCATCAATGTCTGCGCTGAATGCATTAGTGCCAGATTACCTAGTGTGCATATTAGGTATTCCTGTGCATGCCGTCGTTGAGCTTTTGTCCCAAAGCGAGTTGAGAATTGATGCACTATTGGAAACAACAACAGAAAAGGACTGCGTCAAAGAACAGAACACACTACTTCTGAACTCAAAAAGTCGAATCTTTATCTCCCCTCAATTTGAACTATTGCAGACAAAATCCGAGAGTGAGTGATGGAATGTATAGGCAATGTGTTGGGCAGCGACATAGAACGCGTATCGAGAGAGCTGTGCTTAGAGGGTGCCAGGGAGCAGAGCTATACGCAGGAGGCGCTGACTGCGGTCCTTCAGGAGCTCATGATCCTCAAAACACCAGGGCTTGCCTGCAAGAGATCTGACAGATAAGCATGATAATTGGAAAAAGACAAATCTACACTTATGAAGCTGAGTGGTGACGTTCCGCGCGTTTCAATCTAGCACCCTGAGCTTACAGAGCCATGTGTCTCTTGTGAGGTTATGCACGGCGCGATGCCTGCGTCAATACAGAGTGAGTTCCAGGAACAGCTGAGGATACAGGGAGCCCTGTCTCCGAAGACCTAAAAAAAAGAAATAATAATAATAATTTATAAGAATATAAATATCATATAATACTATATTATATAATTAAAAAAAAGCTGGGCCTGGTGACACATGCCTTTAATCCTAGCACTTGGGAGGCAGAGGCAGGCGGATCTCTGTGAGTTCAAGGCCAGCCTGGTCTACAGAGTAAGTTCCAGGACAGCTGGGGCTTCAGGGAGACCCTGTCTCAAAAAGACAAAAAAATAAATAAATTTAAAAAAAAAGAAAAAAAAAAGAAAAAAATTTTCCCCTCTTACAAAGATTTGTGCCTCTAATCTATTCTTTCGTTTTTTTTTTAAATATGTTGAATTGCACCAAAATATTTCTGATGAAGCACCTGACTGAAATATAAATTATACCACTGGAGTAGGCAGCCTTCTGCTTAACAGGGGCTCAACGAAATTATGCATTAAATTATCTTCCTTAAATGCTTGCCGATAGACTTATCAATATTTAGATTAATTTTAATGTTAGGAAAGTAAATTCTTAACATTTCCATTTTAGGTAGGGAAGAAAAACTACGACCTAATTGTGTAAGAGTTTTAACCTTGGGTATTCCTTTTTCTGATTGAACTCTATACAATGATATTAAATTCGAAAATTAATCTAGCCTGCAGGATGGATAATTAGTCAAAACCAGGGAAAAGTCACAAGAAATTAACAATGAAATCAATTCCTTGATTTTATGTCACACCTATTTCTCCTGGGCATTTGGAGGCACATTTTCAATACGAGCTCATTGGCTTTTAAATTCTGTTAAAATTATATTCTGGAAAGATCTGGACTATTCCATTAAGAGTTGGAGGAAAAAAACTGAAGAAAGACCAAGTTCCAAAATGTCAGGAAAGGAAACGCAGAACAAGAAATGATTCAAATGAACTAGGAAAGAGGGAAAAGCCGCAACGCAGGGGAGCCCAGATGGCAGGTACGGGAGAGCTGGAGAGGTGAGGCGGGGCTAACAGCTTCCAAAACATGTCCTGGTGTGGCGGGTGGGGAGAGGGTAAACTTGGAGCAGGAAGTTAGAGAGGGCTTGGAGGAAGATCCTTAGTGAAAGAAAGATATCATAAAATGAAGTACTAAAGAGCCTGTAACAGAATTGAGGACTAGGTTAAGGGTTAAGTGAAACAAGAAAAGACAGGTAATTCATTAGCTACTCCAAGGCAAAGAAAAAAGTGTACTTGATTCATAAGGTTTCCGAACAGGGGATGTAGCTCAAGGGCCGGAGTGCTTGCCTAGCATGCACAAGCACTGGGTTCAGTCCCATTAGGCATAGCGGCACAAGCCTGTGATTATAAGACTTGGATGGATAGAGGCTGGAGGATCAGGAGTTCAAGGTCATTCACCATGAACTGGTGATTGATTTCAAGGCCAGCCTGGGCTACTTGAACCCTGTGTCAAAAAAAAAAATCCAAAAATCGAAACAACGGAGAGAAATAGCACAGTTTTTTTTTGTGTGTGTTGTTTTTTTGTTTTGTTTTGTTTTGTTGTCTTTTTGAGATAGCGTCTCCTTATAACTCCAGCCGGACTGGAATTCACTATGTAGACCAGGCTGGCCTTGTACCCACAGAGATCTGCCTGCCTCTGTCCCCTGAGAGCTGGGATTAAAGACATACACCACCATGCCCGGCTCACAGTACTGTCTTTTTAAAAAATATATTTATTTATTTTTTTTTTAATTTCTGTATGTGTATGAATGTACTGTCTGCATGCAAGTTTGTGCACCTGTGTCGTGCAATGCCGCGGAGGTCAGAAGAGGGTGTCGGTTTCCCCTGGAACTGGAGTTCTCCTGGAATTGGAGTTTCAGACGGTTCTCGGCCGCTATGTGGATGCTGGGGATCGAACCCGGGTCCTCTGCAAGAGCGGTCGGCGCTCTTAACCACTAGGCCATCTCTCCAGCCCTATTTATTTTTATTTTATGTGTAATAGTGTTATGCCTGCCCACAAGGAGGAGCCGTAGCATTCTCTCCTGAAAATAAAGTGTTATGCCTACATGTATGTAAGTGCACCCATGTCATGCAGTGCCTGCGGAGGACGAAAGAGGGTGCTAGTGCTCTTAACCACTGAGCCTTCTCTCCAGCCCCAGATAGCACAGTATTTTCATAATGAGTCAAGCCTTGTACACTCCTGATCCAGGCTGCCTTCTAACAGAAGGTCATTGGCTGTATTCTGTGTGTGTGTGTGTGTGTGTGTGTGTGTGTGTGTGTGTGTGTGTGTGTGTGTTTGAGACAGGGTCTACCTTTAGTCCCAGCTGGCCTGGAGCTCACCCTGTACACCAGGCTGGCCTTGACCTCACAGAAATGCACCTGCCTCTGTCCCCTGAGTGCTGGGATTAAAGACATGTGCCACCACACCAAGCTTTGGATTCTAACTTTTAATTCCAAAGTGAGGAGAACACTCAAGACTTGGTTGTAGTACCCAACAGAACACAAACTGCTACTGTCAATCTTCACATAATCAAGGTCGTGCAGGTCAACACTGCCATAGGAAGGGGGAGGAGAGGGAAGTGGTGTGAGCACCCCCATCTACCAAGGTGGAAAACCAAATGAAATTGTGAAGACTTGAAATGCCAGCAATCAAGATATAGCCCTATTGTTTAAAGGTAGAAAAGTGAGCCAATGTGTGACACAGGCCTATACTCCAATCTACTCAGGAGGCTGAGGCAGAGGATCACAAGTTCAAAGCCTGCCTCCAAAACTTAGAGAGATCCTGTTTAAAAAAAAAAAATTAGTGGAAACATAGCCCAGTGGTTCAGAGTGTTTGCTAGTCTTGCAGAGGACCTGAGTTCAGTTCACAGAAACCACACAGTGGTTCACAACCATCTGTAATTCCAGTTTCAGGAGATCCAACAGCCACTTCTGGGATCTAGGAGCATCAGGCAAACATATAGTGTACATACATACATGCAGGCAAAATAGTCATATGCACAAAATAAAAGTAAATAAATTTTTAAAATGCCAGGCGGGGTTGAAGAGTCGGCTCAGCAGTTAAAAGCACTGGCTGCTCTTGCCGAGGACCCAGGTTCAGTTCCCAGCACTCATATGGTAGCTAACAACCATCTGTAACTCCAGTTCCAGGGGATTCAGTACCTTCTTCTGACCTCTACAAGCATTGTACCCATCCAATACACTTACATACATGCATGTTAAAACACTCATACACGGCCGGGTGTGGTGGCGCACACCTTTAATCCTAGCACTTGGGAGGCAGAGGCAGGTGGATCTTTGTGAGTTCAAGGCCAGCCTGGTCTACAGAGTGAGTTCCAGGACAGCTGGGGCTACAGGGAGACCCTGTCTCAAAAAGACAAAAAAAAACACTCACACATTGGGCTGGAGAGATGGCCTAGCAGTTAAGAGCACCGACTGCTCTTGCAGAGGACCCGGGTTTGATTCCCAGCACCCACATGGCGGCTGAAAACTGTCTTTATCTCCAGTTCCAGGGGAATCCGAGACCCTCTTCTGACCTCCATGGCATTGCACGACACAGGTGCACAAACCTGCATGCAGATAGTACATTCATACACATAAAAAATAAATTAAAAAAATTAAAAAAAACACTCATACACACAAAATAAATATAAAATAAATTTAAAAAATAATTTCTTAAAAAAAAATTGACTGGCATGGCAGCAGTTTTAATCCCAGCATTCAGGAGGCAGAGACAAGTGTGTCTCTGTGAGTTCAAAGCCAGCCTGGTGGTTTACATAGTAAGTTCTAGGGCAGCCAGGGCTGCACAGTGAAAAATAAAATTAAATAAATAAAAATTTAAAAACACATTCTCAGCCGGGCGTGGTGGCGCATGCCTTTAATCCTAGCACTTGGGAGGCAGAAGCAGGCGGATCTTTGTGAATTCAAGGCCAGCCTGGTCTACAGAGTGAGTTCCAGGACAGCTGGGGCTACAGGGAGACCCTGTCTCGAAAAGACCAAAAAAAAAAA